>PVJN01018895.1:0-38238 GCA_004026805.1 Lasiurus borealis
ACAACCAAGAATAATCTATCCAGCAAGGCTAACATTCAGAATTGAAGGGCAGATAAAGAGCTTCACAGATAAGAAAAAGCTAAAGGAGTTCATCAACTCCAAACCAGTGTTATATGAAATGCTGAAGGGTACTCTTCTAGAAGAGGAAGAAGAAAGAGGTAAAAGCCAAAAAATTATGAACAAATACATATCTATCAATTGAATCTAAAAATTAAGTGAATTAAAAATTTGATCAACAGAATAAACTGGTGAATATAATAGAATCAGGAGCACAGAAAGGGAGTGGACTGTTAATTTTTAGGGGGAAAGGGGTGAAGGGTGTACAGGGAGAGACTGGACAATAATCATACACCTATGGATGAGATCAATGGGAGGGAGCTAAGGGCAGAGGGAGGGGTGGGAGCTGGGTGGAGGGGTGCTATGGAGGGGAAAAAAGAGAAATAAATGTAATAATCTGAATAATAAAGATTTAATTAAAAAAAAAAAGAAAAAAGAAATAAAGAGTAAGAAATCCAAACACAACACTACAGGAAGTCATCAATATACAAGAGAAGAGATTCGGAAAATAGAAAGGAACAGAGAACTACCAAAATAATTAAGGATGTATTTATTGCCATTTTATTAATTGTTTCCTATTTATCATTATTTTAAATGTAAATGGATTAAATACTTCAAATAAATGTGAACGGCTAAAGATGTGGTATATTTATTCAATGAAATATTACTTGGCCATAAACTAAAATGATATCTTACCATTTGCAACAGCACTGATGAACTTAGAGGGCATTATTCTAAGTGAAATAAGTCAGAGAAAGACAAATACCATAAGGTTTCACTTACATGTGGAATCTAAAGAATAATATAAATTAACAAAACAGAAACAAACCCATAGACATAGAGAATAAACTGATTGTTGCTAGATGAGAGGGGATGTTGGGGCCTGGGTATAAAAGGGTAAGAGATTAAAAAGTACAAACTGCCCAGCTGGCGTGACTCAGTGGTTGAGTCCCAATGTGGGGCATACAGGAGGCAACTGATCAATGATTCTCTCTCTCCCCCTTTCCCTTCCTTTTTGAAATCAATAAAAATAAATCTGTTTATTTATTTGGAATTGAAACTGTAATCCAGGCATATGCCCTGACCAGGAATCAATCGTGACCTCCTGGTTCATAGACAACACTCAACCACTGAGCCATGCCAGCTGGGCAAATTATATATATATATGTAGAATTAACCCAGATGTTCAACTAATGAATCAATAAACAAAATGTGGTATATCCCTACAATGAAATTTATTTGGCCACATGCTATAACATAGATGAACACATACTAAATGAAAAAGCCAGTCACAAAAGGCCACATATGATTCCATTTATAGAAACTTGCCACAATAGGCAAATCCACAGACAGAAAGTAGATTATGGCTGCATAGGGCTATAGGGAGAGGGGAACTGGGAGTGCCTGCTAATGTATATAGTTTCTTTTGGGAGTGTTGAAATGTTCTAAAATTAGAATGTGGTAATGGTTGCACAACTCTGTGAATATACTAATAACCACTTTAAATGGGTAAATTTCATGATATGGGAAATATCTCAATAAAAAAGAAAAGGGCAGCCTCAGAGAGGGTGGTATAAAAGCACAAAGATCTCTTTACTAGATAACTCAGGCCACCCCCTCACACAGCTCTATTGTTTCAGACATTTCCTCAGAGTCCATCATCCTGGGGTCTAAAGCCTCCATGACCTAGATTCTCCTGCCTCCCCTCACATGCTCAAGCCCTGGGCTCCTCCTATAAGAACTGTGAGCCATGTGTAGGGCAAGATGGGCTAGAGGGAAGGAGACAGGTGTCCCGGGGGCTATTGCAAAATATCTATGTTGGAATTGATAGTCTCACTGCCTCACCTGTCAAAACTGCACAACTATCCTCCTCTTAGAGCGTAGTAAGGGAGAAAGGGCATTACCAAGGCCAAGTGAGAACCTTAGCTGCACTGGAGCTGTTTTCATACCACCCTTCTGGGACAGAGCTGGCAAGTGGGCCACCAAGCATGGACAGAATGACCTTTCATGGGTAACAACATTCCTCCCATCTCCAAAGTCCTGGCAGGAAATGATTTCCTCATTTACAAAAGGGAGTATGGTGTAAAAAGACAGTCAACGCAATCACTTCACACACTGGTTAGCATCACCCCAATGAGATCCTGTGACCAACAAAGGCCCTGAACCTACCTCCCTGGTCAGTCAGATAAGAGTTTGGGAGATTAGAAACCGTCAAAGTTTCTAAGAGATTCCCCAGAAAGAAAACAAGGCTTTTTAAGAAGTGGTACATGTCTAGGGAGCCAGTCTTATTTTGCTGTTTGAAACTCAGGGTGTAACAAAAGAATGGAAATATTTGCAAGGATGTGGACTAAAGACAGGAATCTTCCTGAAGACTGTGCTGTCACCCAGTCTCAGGAACCCACCAGCCTGAGCCTGCTCACCAGCTCACAGCAACCCTCTTTAGGGCAAGGTGATGAAATTCCCAGAGAGGTTCCAGTCAAGGGCAGTCTAATCTCCTCGATCAGAGCCTGCCCTTCATTCCAGGTTTCCAGGCAGTGCTGAGCCTGGCTGTGGTCCCTCTACTCCTCCCCAACCCCAATCTCCTACTACCACAGACACAGAAGCACTTGAGCCCAGAAAGAGAGCAGTCCCCAAAGCAGTGACATCCCCCACCAGAAGCCAGCAACCAAAGCTCAGGTTCCCAACTGAAGCCTACAGGAAGCCTCCTTGGTCCTGTTTCCTAGGAGAGTCTCTGCTGTTGCCAGGAGCCTTTCCCAGCCCTTTTAACACATATCTGCCTTCCCAGATGGCTATTCCCTTATTAAGAATAAATTTGCTGATGCCAAGAGGGATTTCGGGTAGGTGTGATCATTTGCCCAGCTGGCTTGCTCCAAAACAGAGGCACACATATGCTGAGTGAGGCCTTATGTCTGTTGTGTTTTTTTTTGTCACAGAAACAGTTACTCGGCTCCAGGTCCCTCTCCTGCACTCACTTCCCTGGAAGGACACAAGGGTGCTGTTTCCCAGATGCTTTGATGCCTCAGCCTCCATTCTACTCCCACCTGCTACCCTCTCCTCCTATACCCCTCCCTGGCACTGGGTCCCTACCCTGTCATGTTCTCCTGCTGCCCTGCTCCCAACTAGACTCTACTTCTCCCAGATCTGATTTCATCCCTAGAAAAACAGATCTAAACTCCAGGGGCAGAAAAAAGACTCAACTCCTTAAGATTCCAGGGCAGGGCAGTATGTTAAAAGACCCACGTACTCTTAGCTCATAGAGGAATCCTCTGAAGGTGGACAGGTGGAGGGTTCACAGCTGGCTCTGCACCTGCCACGTGACCTCACTTTCTCCATCTGTAAAAATGGCCACCACATGCCTCATGGTATCAAACAAGATAACAGAGAAAGTGCCCAACATATAATGGCCATTCAAAAGTCTCTCCCTTAATTTTTGGGGGGTAAGGGGGTGGTTGAGGGAGGGAGGGATTTCAAGCAGTAGCTCTTCAGACATGGCCAGTCCTGGACATAGGGCTGCAATCCCCTGAACATTTGTTCAAACATGAGCATATATATGAGAAACACCTCCACCATAAAGGTTTCACATATGCAGAATTTCACAGAATTAACATGGGAATTAAAATAAGACTTATGGTTATGCAAATTAAATCAAGTACAGATGTAGAGATGCTCAGTGATAGAAATACATTATTGCTGGCATCAGATAAAGTTCAGAGCCAAAGGTCTACATAGGACAAGCATGGGAATATTCAGCAAGTTGGACTCCCTATATACACACAACCGCATTTGGAGTTCCAACCATGGACCTCCAAAAGCTGCATTCACTTCCCTTCCTCTAAAGAAAGGGGTTTTATTAAGTATGAGCATATAAGGTGAACATTGACCTATCTACTGGTCAGTACAGCCATCATCAGGGAAGGAGCTTTTTTTAAAAAAATCTTTATTGAGATTAGAGATGTTCCCATTTCCCCCAACCCATTGGCCCCTTCCACCCCATTCTCACCCTGTCCCAGGCCTTCAGCACCCTATTGTCTATGTCATAGGTTATGAATATCCTATATAATAAGAGAGGAATATGCTAATTATCTATTAGGCTTGTGGCATAATGACCAACCATTCAGCAGGAGGGCAGACAGCTGTAAGGAGGGGGCAGAGCAGCAAGCTATGATGGGGGTGCAGGGGGAGCTACAGGAGGGCAGGGCAGCTGGCAGAGCTATAGGAGGACAGACAGTGAACTAGGAGTAGCAGAGAGCTACCAGCGGTGGTGTGTGGGTGGTCAGCTGAAGGAAGCGGCAGCAAGCTTGTGTACAGGACTACTAGTACACATATAAGGTATTTGGTTAATCTCTTCCCGCCCCCAAACCCCCCTTTCCCTCTGAGGTTCATCAGTTGTTCCATGTTTCTATGCCTCTGGTTCTATTTTATTCATCATTTATTTTGTTCATTAAATTGTTTATTTTTAGACTCAATTGTGATAGATAAGCATTTATTGCCATTTTACTGTTCATATTTTTTATCCTCCTCCTCCTCTTACTTCTTTCTCTTCTTAAAAAATACCCTTCAAGCTTTCTCTCCAAGCAGGCGGCAGTGGTGGCTTGTTCAGCCACGGCCAAAATTAAGGCTCAGGACCTTCTTGGCAAGAAGGAGGAGCTTCTAAAACACCTGAATGATCTGAAGGTGGAGCTATCCCAGCTGTGCGTAGCCAAAGTGACAGGCAATGCAGCTTCCAAGCTTTCAAAAATCTGAGTTGTTGGCAAGTCTATCACCCATGTTTTTATGGTCATTAACCAAACTCAGAAAGAAAGCCTCAGAAAATTCTTCAAGGGCAAGAAGTTCAAGAGATATGTGGCCCAAGAACACATGTACCATGTGCTTCCATCTCAACAAGCATGAAATGATCCAATAAAAAAATGGGCAACGGACATAAATAGAATCTTTTCGAAAGAAGACAGAAGCAAGGCCAAGAGACATATGAAAACATGTTCAAAGTCACTAATTATCCGAGAGATGCAAATCAAAACGACAATGTGGTACCATCTCACACCTGTCAGAATGGCAATCATCAACAAATCAACAAACGACAAGTGTTGGAGAGAATACAGAGAAAAAGGAACCCTCGTGCACTGCTGGTGGGAATGCAGACTGGTGCAGCCACTGTGGAGAACAGTATGGAGTTTCCTCAAAAAACTAAAAATGGAACTCCCATTTAACCCAGTAATCCCACTCCTAGGAATATATCCGAAGAAACTAGAAACACCAATCAGAAAGGATATATGCACCCCTAAGTTCATAGCAGCACAATTTACAATAGCTACAATCTGGAAACAGCCTAGGCACCTGTCAGTAGATGACTGGATCAGAAAACTATGAATACTACACTGGTATAAAAAAGAAGGAATTCTTACCATTTGCAGCAACCTGGATGGAAATGAAATGGAGAGCATTATGCTAAGTGAAAAAGCCAGTCAAAGAAAGAAAAGATCTCACTCATTTATGGATAACAAAGAACATTATAAATTGATGAACCAAAAGATAGATACACAGACAGTAAAGCATCAAACAGACTGTGAATTACAGTGGGAAGGTTAGGGAGAGGTGGGGTAGATAAGAGATCAACTGAAGGACTTGTATGCATGCATGTAAGCATAACCAGCGGATACAAGACACTAAGGTGTTAGGGTATGCATGGGAGTCGGGGGCGCAATGGGAAGAAATGTACACATGTAATACATTAATTTAAAAAAATTAAAAAATAAAACCACAGGACTCCACTACCTCTTTCTTCTAGCTCTGAGACCTCTCTTCCAAAACAATTACTCCCAATGGAGTCCCAAGCCCCAAAATGGCATAGCCTTAGGCCCAGGAGTGTCCTTTCTAAGTCAGAGCCTGCCACGTGCTTCAGAGGGGTGGAGATGGAATGTGGAAAAACCACTTCTTCTGCAGCTCCCTCCCTTTATAGAAAGAGGCCAGCTCAGAGGCCACTGAGTGAGGATTGAGTTAACAGATATGATTTTGCAGGAAGGCCAGGCAGCATGGGTAGGCAAGCCTAGTGGTGGAATGAGGCAGTTGACTGAAAAGTTGGGGGCACTCTATGCTGGGTCCCCATCCTACTCCCCTTCCAGGCCCATCAGATGAAGGCCAACCCAACCCCAGAAGGCACAGGCCCAAACCTAAAGCCAACTCTACAGAGGTCTTAACTTAAGCTTGTGCTCCTCAAGCTGGTCCCTCTCTGTCCTGCCTCTAGGTTACTGAGGATTTCAGCTCTCCCAAAGTCTCCTGAGTCATTCAAATTGTTTTCTACCACCAGCCAGGATTTGTATATAATGTCCAATAGTTCTAAGGCAGGCACTCTGACCTCACTGAGGCAGGTGTTGGGGAAAGTACAGAGTATAAGGTCTGCGTCTGGATTTGGGTTCCGGATCTGGGGCCCACCCATCCATTCTTGTTGGCTTTCTTTTCTGGGGTGAGACCCAATGGCCTCCAGTCTAACTCACACGCGGGCGGGGTGTCTGGAAGTCCTCACCCAATCTCCACTCTGCTCTCCCAGTATTGTGGCGGGCTGAGGCCCCACAGACGACTGCCAAACCCGAAGTTCACGTGGGGTGGAGAGGACAAAACCTCTCACAACCCCCAAAAGCCAGGGCTTCTCGGGGTCCCCGCCGGAAGCCTCCCGGCGACGTCTGGGCCAAGGGACAGTGTGGGGGCAGACCAGACTAGGGCGGCCCCAACGCCGGTGCGGAAGGACCGTGGTGTGCCCCGGGACCCTAGTCTTCCGTTCCCACCCAGGGCACTGGCGGTCAGGGGCCACACCTGGAGGGCTGGGCTGGCGGCGCACACCTCGTCCTCAAGCAGGGGCCCCGTGAGCTTGGAGTTCCTCGCAGATCCCTAGAGGGAACAGGAGCCGAAAGCCGGGACCTGGCGGCTACTCACCCCCACCAGCCGCCAGAGGCCGAGAGAGGCAGCAGGGCGGGCGCTCACCGACTTCCTCTATCTGCCGCGGGCGGCGGCTGCGCCCCGCTGCGTCCCTCCGCCCCCAGCCAGCCCCGCCTCCCGCCAGCGGTCCACCCTGCGCCTCGGGCCCCCCGCGTGAGCTGCACGGGTCCTGAGGTGGGGCTCCCGGAGCCCTGAAAGGCCTGGCAGATAAACCGATATTCAGAGGAGGCGGTCCTTGTCAAGGGAGCCCTATGGGAAGGCTGGCCACTTACTCAGGAGACGGAAGGATAATTCGCAGTGTTTCTCCCGTGGAATTGTTTGGAATTGCTTTCAGGATCCTCCGGAACTGGTTTTGAAGAAGCCTCAGGGATGCCTAAGTCCTCTGGATGCAAAAATCCATTCAAAGCCCCTCACCAGGTCCAGTGCTCAGATGTCCCCAGGATGACCGTCTGGCCGCCCTAAGAAACAGAAATAAAGAAGAAAGTGAGTTTCTAGAAAGGATGAGGACACAAATAGGACTAAGGAAGTTGCTCTATCTGAACATAAGAATAGAAACTAAACATTAAAAATTTCAAGAGAAAGACTGAAAGGACATATAACCAAAAATCATCACATGGTTACATTAAAATAATAGAAATCTCAATGATTTTCTAATTTCTACTTTCTTTTGTATTTTCCAATTGTGAGAATTGGAAACCAGTGATTTGTTTCTATCAAAGAAAGGAGCTCCCTGCCATTTTGACTTGGCCTTCAGATTCTACGGGGTCTGCCAATCTTAGACTCCTGCTTATCTGCTCCTTCCTCTAAATTAGCCAATTGCACAGTAATGTGAATCCGAGCTCTGACCAATCAAGTCAGAGTGAAGAGCAGGGCAGACCAGTCAGGGAATAAAACCCCAAGAGACTTTCCCATTGGTGTGCTTTGCCCATTATTTTCAGCCTGCAACCTAGCCCTTCTGAAGAAGCAAAGCTGAATTGTCCATCCACTTTTGAGTGTTTATCTCATTCCCGTGAAACTGTTGACCAGTGTTTCTCACACAATTATTCTTTTTAAATTAGAGTTGACATGCAATATTATATTAGTTTCAAGTCTACAACCCTGTGATTACCCATTTATATAACTTATGAAGTGATCACCCCAATAAATCTGGTACCCATCTGACACCATATATAGTTACTAGGCCTGGTACATGAAAATTCATGCACTGGAGAGGGGTTGGCAGTAGGGGTGGAGGGGTGGAGAGACAAGTCCCTCAGCCTGGCCTGGCTCCTCTCAGTCTGGAAGCACTCAGGGGTGGGAGGCAACCCAGCAATCAGGGAAAATCAATGCCCCCATCACACCTCTGCTGTTACCACTTTTGGCAGCACAAGCCTTGGCCAACCCTGTTACATGAGCCTCGGGCAGCCATGGGTGGCTGGGTAAACTGCCACCTGAGGCTTGCCTACTCCTCAGGCTGGCCCTGAGTAGTTGGGAGACTGAAGGAATAGTTTCAGAGGCAGGCATGTGAAGTGATCAGACCCATCTGGGGGCCAGCCCAACTTTGCGTGTACCTGCAGCCCCAGTGGGGCTGAGGAAACTGGGTGCCACCATCTTTGTGAGGGTGTGATGGCCAATTAGCATATTCGCTCTTTATTAGATAGGATTACAATATTATTTTTTTTCTTTTTTTCTTGTTTAAAGTATTACATATATCTCCTTTTTTCCCCCATTGAATTTCCCCCAGCCTCCTCTACCCCCTGTCATATGTCCTCATCCCACCCTACCAGTGTCATGTGTCCATTGGTTGTGCTTATATGTATACATAGAAGTCCTTTGGTTGATCTCTTTCTCCTGCTCCCCAACACTTCCCAGCCTTCCTGTAATTTGACAGTCTGTTAGAAGCTTTACTGCCTCTATATCTATCTTTTTGTTCATCAGATTATAATGTTCTTTATTTTCCACAAAGGAGTGAGATCATGTGGTAGTTCTCTTTCATTGCCTGGCTTATTTCATTAGCATAATGCTCTCCGTTTTCCATCCAGGTTGCTGCAAATGGTAAAAATTCCTTCTTTTTTATACCAATGTAGTATTCTATTGTGTAGAAGTACCATAATTTTCTAATCCACTCATCTACTGATGGGCATTTAGGCTGTTTCCGAATCTTAGCTATGGTGAATTGTGCTGCTATGAACATAAGGGTGCCTGTATTCTTTCTGCTTGGTGTTTTTAGATTCTTGGGATATATTCCCAGAACTGGGATTACTAGGTCAAATGTGAGTTCCATTTTTAGTTTTTTGAAGAAACTCCATACTGTTCTCCACAGTGGCTGCATTCCCACCAGCAGTGCACGAGGGTTCCTTTTTCTCTGCATCCTCATCAGCACTTGTCGTTTGTTGATTTGTTGATGATTGCCATTCTGACAGGTGTGAGATGGTACCGCATTGTCATTTTGATTTTCATCTCTCAGATAATTAGTGACTTTGAGCATATTTTCATATGTCTCTTGGCCTTCTGTCTTCTTTCAAAAAGTATTTTTTTATGTCCGTTGCCCATTTTTTCATTGGATCATTTATCTTCCTTTTATTAAGTTGTATAAGTTGGCTGTAGATGTTAGAGATTAAACCTTCATCAGAGATAACATTTGCAAATATGTTCTCCCATACAGGGATTTCTTGTTGTTTTGATGATGGTTTGTTTGTTTTTACTGAACAAAAGCTTTTTATTTGTTTATTTGTTTATTTTCTATTTAGCTTCCATTGCCCTAGGAGCAGTACCAGTGAAGAAGTTCTTTTGGCATATGTCTGAGATTTTGCTGCCTGTGGCTTCCTCTAGTATTTTTATGGTTTCCCATAAGTCCTTTATTCATTTTTAGTTTATTTTTGTGTATAGTGTAAGTTCGTGATCCAGTTTCATTTTTTTGCATGTATTGGTCCCATTTTACCAACACCATTGATTGAAGAGTCCATCTTGACTTCATTGTATGTTCATGGCTCCTTTGTCAAATATTAATTGAGCACAGTGGTTTGGGTTGATATTTGGGTTCTCTATTTTGGTCTACATGTTTTCTTTGCCAATACCAGGCCATTTTGAGAACAGTGACTTTGTAATACAGCTTGCAATCTGGTATTGAGATTCCAAGCTACTTTGTTCTCCTTTCTCAAAATTGCTGTGGCTATTCAGGGTATTTTTTTATTCCATATGAATTTTTGGAGAATTCTTTCTAGGTCTGTGAAATATGCCATTGGCATTTTAATGGGGAGTGCATTAAATTTATACATTGCTTTGGGTATTATGGACATTTTAATAATGTTGATTCTACCACTTCAAGAACATGATATGTTCTCCCATCTGTTTACGTCTTCCTCTATCTCTTTTTTCAGTGTCCTGTAGTTTTGCGCTGATAGGTCTCTTACCTCATTAGTTAAGTTTATTCCTAGGGATCTTAATTTTTTTGGTGCAATGGAAAATGGGGTTGTTTTTTTAGTCTCTCTTTCTATAATTTTGCTATTAGTGTATAGAAATGCCATAGATTTCTTGGCATTAATTTTGTATCCTGCTACATTGCTGAATTTATTTATTAGTAGTTTTTGATGGAATCTTTTGGTTTTTTTATGCACAATATCATGTCACTTGCAAATAAGGACAGCTTTACTTCTTCTTTTACAATTTGAATGCCTTTTATTTCTTCTTGTTGTCTAATTACAATAGCTAATATTTCCAGTTCTATGTCAAACAGAAGTGGTGAGAGTGGACATCCCTGTCTTGTTCCTGTTCTTAGGGGAAATGGTTTTAGTCTTTCCATTAAGTATGATGTTGGCTGTGGGTTTACCATATATGGTTTTTATTATGTTGAGATATGATCCTTCTATTCCCACTTTGCTGAGAGTTTTTATCAAAAAAGCATATTGGATTTTGTCAAATGCTTTTTCTGCATCAATTGATATGACTATATTATTTTTATCTCTCTTTTTTTATGTGATGTATCTCGTTTATTGATTTGTGGATATTGTTCCATTCTTACATTCCTGGGATAAAGCCTATTTAGTCATGGTGTATGATCTTTCTAATATACTGCTGGTTCTGATTTGCTAGGATTTTGTTGAGGATTTTGGCATCTATGTTCATGAGGGATATTGGCCTGTAATTCTCTTTGATTGTGTTGTCTTTATCTGATTTTGGTATTAGGGTGATGTTGGCTTCATACAAGTTGCTTGGAAGTGTTCCTTCTTGAATTTTTTGGAATAGTCTGCGGATGGTAGGTTTTATTTCTTCCTTGAATGTTTTGTAGAACTCCCCTGTGTAGCCATGTGGCCCCAGGCTTTTGTTCGCTGGAAGCTTTTTGATGACTGCTTCAATTTCTTCCATAGTTGTTGGCTCATTGAGATGTTTAGATTCTTCCTTGATTGAGTTTTGGAAGGTTATATTTTTCTAGGAATGTGTTCCTTTCCTCCAGGTTGTCCAGTTTGTAGGAATAGAGTTGTTCATAATATTTTTTACAATCCTTTGTATTTTGATGGGGTTTGTTGTTATTTCTCCTCTTTCATTTCTGATTTTGTTTACTTGAATCCTCTCTCTGGCTTCTTAGTGAGTCTAGCTAGAGGTTCATCAGTCTTGTTTATCCTTTCAAAGAACCAGGTCTTGGTTTTGTTACTCTTTTGAATTGTTTCTTTGGTCTGTATGTCATTTATTTCCACTCTGATTTTCACTATTTCCTTCCTTCTGCTTATACTGGGCTTTTCTTGTTGCTCTCTTTCTAGCTCTTTAGATTTTGGATTGTTTATTTGCATTGTCATTTGTTGCCTAGATATTTTTTTATTTCTTCCTGGATCTTTCTGGTAACCCAGTCATTGTTTAATAACATGCTTTTTAGTGTCCATGTGTTTTATTTCTTTGGATTGTTTTTATTATAGTTGATTTCCAGTTTTCTGTCATTGTGATCTGCGAAGATGCTTGATATGATTTCTATCTTCTTGAATTTCAAGAGGCTTTGCCTATGACCCAACATATAGTCTATCTTTGAAAATGACTCATGTGCACTTGAGAAGAAAGTATATTCTGTGGCTTTGGGATGAAAAGTTCTGAAGATGTCAATTAATTCCCTCTGGTCTAGTGAGTCATTTATGATTGATGCTTCTTTGCTCATTTTTTGTTTAGAGGATTTGTCCAATGGTGATAATAAAGTCTCCTACTATGATTGTATTGCTGTCAATCTCTCCCTTGATATTCTCCAGTAGTGTTTATATGTATTTGGGTGCTCCTGTATTGGGTGCATATATGTTTACCAGAGTTGTTTCTTCTTGTTGGATTGCTTACTTTAGTATTATGAAGTGGCTTTCTTTATCTCTTGATATGTCCTTCACTTTGAGATCTAATTTGTCAGATATAAGTATTGCTCTCCCAGCTTTATTTTTCATTCTCACTTGCCTGAAAAACTGATTTCCATCCCTTCATCCTCAGACTGTGTATGTCTTTTTTTCTGAGGTGGGTTTCTTGTAGACAGCAGATATGTGGGTCATGTTTTCTTATCCAATCCGTTACCCTATGTCTTTTTTTTAAAATATATTTTATTGATTTTTAACAGAGAGGAAGGGAGAGGGATAGAAAGTCAGAAACATTGATGAGAGAGAGACATCGATCAGCTGCGTCCTGCACGCCCCACACTGGAGATGTGCCCACAACCAAGGTACATGCCCCCGACCAGAATCGAACCTGGGACCTTCCGCAGGCCGATGCTCTATCGACTGAGCCAAACCGGTCTCGGCGTGTTACCCTATGTCTTTTGATTGGAGCTTTTAATCCATTTATATTTAAGGTTATTATTGATAGGTACTTATTTGTCACCATTTTTATTCTTTATCCCTGTGTTCCTTCTTTGCTTCCTATTAATTTCTTTCTTTTTTTTCTTTTTCTTTCTTTCTTCTTTTTCTTTTTCTTTCTTTCTTCTTTTTCTTTTTCTTTTCTTTCTTTCTCCTTTTTCTTTTTCTTTCTTTCTTTCTTTCTTTTTTTTTTTTTATAGCAGATCCTTTAGCATTTATTGCATTGCAGGTTTGGTGGTAATAAATTCCCTTAGTCCTTTTTTGTCTCTGAAGCTCCTGATTTCACCTTCAATTTTGATGGAAAGCCTTGCTGGGTACAGTATTCTTGGATTCAGACCCTTCCTTTGCATGACTTTGTATATTTCATTCCATTTCCTTCTGGCCTGATGAGTTTCTATTAGGGGTTCCTTTGTAGGTAAATTTCTGTCTCTCTCTTGCCGCTTTTATGATTCTTACTTTGTTGTTTGTATTTGCCAATTTAATTATAATGTGCCTTGGTGTCATTCTTTTGGGGTTCATTTTGCTTGGGACTCTGTGAGTTTCTTGGATTTTTTTTTTTTTAAGATATCCCTCGGCTTTATTTTGTCCTGAACAATTTTCAGTGTACTGTCACTTTTACATTGCTTTTCAAAATTGTTACTAACATCTACACCCTCTTTACCAATTCACAGAAATACGCAATCACAGACACCTTTAAATCCATGCATAGCATAGGGATATGAAGGTAGAAGCCTGGTCTCCGGACTTGCCGTCAATTTCTCCACCGATTCGTTCAGAGTCACTCTTCAGGGGTTGGGCTGATCCTCCTGGACCCATGGGACCCCCCAGTGGAGCTTTCCTCCTTCTGCCCATGGATTCTGCCCTGCTTCTTGCCAGCTCCCGCGGGATGCCACGGACCTTGGAGTTTGAAGCATCGAAATCACCTGCACCCCACCATTAGCCCACATTCACAGTGCGCCCTGGTCTACCCCACCGGGCCACTGAATTGCCAACTGAAAAACAGCTTCTTGGATTTGTGTGGATTTTTTCTTCCCTGTATCAAAGAAATTTTCTGTCATTATCTCTTCAAACAGGTTTTCTATTCCTTGCTCAGTTTCCTCTCCTTCTTGAACCCCTATTATGCAGATGTTGTTTTGTTTCATGTTGTCCCAAAATTCCCTTAAGCTCTCCTCCTGCTTTTTAATTTTTTTTCTAGATGCTGCTATACTTGGATATTTTTTGCTACCTTGTCTTGTAGCTCACTGATGTGGTCCTCTGCTTCTTCTAGTCTACTTTTGATGCTTTCTATTGAGTTCTTTACAGCAGCGATGTCATTTTTCATTTCTTCATGGTTCTCCTTCATTTCCTCTTGGTTCTTCTTCATTTCCTCCTGATACTTACTCATATTGTTGAATTTGTCTTCCATTTTTTTCAGTCACCTTATGACCATTTCTCTGAATTTTTTCTCTGGCAGGATGCTTGCCTCCATATCATTTACCTCCTTTTCTGGTGATGCCTGCTTTTCTTTCATATTTGGGCTGTTTCTTTGTCTTCCCATGGTCTGTCTTCTCCAAGTGCCTGGTTATGTAGTTCTCTCTCCTGCATTGATTTAAAGGCACAAAATACAACACAGCCAAATACAACACACAAGGCATTGAACAGAAATGTATTCATGATATTAATAGCCACAAATAAAGGTGACCACCAGAGAGAGACAAATTAGGTGATAGGAGAGAAAGAAGATGAGAGAAAAGAAAAGAAGAGAAGAGAAAAGAAAAGATTGCCAAAATGAAATTGGCAGAAGGGAACAAAAAGAAAAAAGAAGAAGAAAAAATAAGAGAGAAAAGAAAGAATTAGAAAAAGAAGGGGAATAAATTATATATGTGGGGAGAAAACTCCAAAAGACAAGCCACTAATCCCAACAAATGCCAACAACAAGTACCTGGAGATTAATACAAACTGCAAACAACAACTAATATCAAGGGAGGCAAGAGAAAACAGAAATTTAAAAAACAAATAAACAAAAACAATGCAAACAAAAACAAAACAAAACAATCTCACAACAAAGTATAAAAAATAGATATAATCAATTGTCAAGCAAACAACAACAGAAGGACAGAGAGAAAAACAATTTTTTGGATAGTGAAGACAGAGAATAGAGAGCTGTGTATGGACTTGGAGCAGGGGATTGGAAATTAGATAGATAGGTCGGGTGAAATTTTAAGAGTAGGTAAAAAGAAAGAATAGGGAAAATCTAAAGTAGAAAAAGGGTAAGAGAAACAGGACAACAAAAGACGAAAAGTTAGGTAGAGCATGATGGCATAAAGATAGAGTTGAGATAGAGTAAAATTACGCTAAAGGAAAGATGAAAATATAATGTAGAACTTTAATTCCAAAGTAAAATAAAGAAAATTAAATTACAGGGTTTTGGGTTTTTTTCCCCAAAAAAGGTAAAATAGTAGTAGTAATAACACTGATTGAAAATAAAAATGTAATAATTTAAAAGGTAAAATCAAGTGAGGAAAAAAGAAAAATTAGTTTCTTAGGTAAAAGATGAAAAAGTAAAAATAAAAATAAAAAAATTAAAAAAATAGAATGTGTAGTAGTTAAGGTCATTCACTTCCTCTATTATTTATTTTAGCATGCCTGTTTCCCAGTTGGGACAGTATTTCCATTCCCTGCGTTCCACTGTTGCTCAGTGTTGTAATCCAGTTCTGATTTTAAGCAGGTGGTGTGTCTGAATCTCTTAATGTTTTTGTGATTACAAAAGAGTCAATTTGTGAGTCAGCCCTGTGCAATCTGTGGTAGTGTTTTGGGACTGACCTCTGAGACTATCAGTCCTCCCTATGGTGAACTAATTTGTACTTCTAAATTTCTTCACCTTTTTTTATCCATCCCATCAACCCACCATTCCCTTTCTGGCAACCTTCAAAATGTTTTATATATCTATGATTCTTTTTCTGTCCTGCTTGTTTATTTTGTTTTTAGTTTCCACATATATGTTAAATCGTCTGACATTTGTCATTTTCTGTCTGAATTATTGCACTCATTATAATACCCTCTAGTTAGGTCAATCCATGCTGCTACAGATGGCAAAATTTCATGTCTTTTATGACTGCATCACATTCCATTGTATATCCACACATCTACTGATGGACACTTAGCTTGCTTCCATATCTTAGCTATTATATATAATGCTGCAATGAACATATGAATACATATGTCTTTTCAATTTAGTGTTTTATTTTATTATTTATTTATGTAGTCTCAAAACACTTAATTTTGTTTTGTAAACATTACATTCCTGACTTCCCTCCCTGCCACCTCATTCTGGCACACCAGCAGTAACACATTCACATGCACACATGTATCCAAGGCCAACAGGCTGTGTCTGCTTTTGCCATTGCTAGCTGGGAAGAGAGAATTTCAGTTTAGTGTTTTACATTTCTTAGGATAAATACTGAGAAGTAGAATTGCTGGGTCCTTCATTTACTCTTGTTATAGCCTTTGTTTTAAAATCTATTATATCTGGATCTATAATACTTTAAAAAATAAAAGTAACTTTTTAAAAATCTATTCTGTCTGGTATAAGTATTGCTAATCCAGCTTTATTTCCATTTTCTTGAAAAAATCCTTTTCCATCCCTTAACTTTCAATCTGTGCATGTCTTTCCAGCTGAAGTGAGTTTTTTGTTTACAGTTTATGTAAGAATCTTGTTTTGTTATGTATTCGGCTACCGTATGTCTCTGACGGAAGCATTTATTTCATATTCCTTTAAAACAATTGTTGATATATATGTATTTATATCATTTTATTATTCATATTTAAAAATTTTTCTCTCCTCCTCCTCCTCCTCCTATTTCACTTCCTCTTCCCCCTCCTCCTCCTCCTCCTCCTCCTATTTCACTTCCTCTTCCTCCTCCTCCTCCTCCTCCTTCTCCTCCTCCTCCTCCTCCTCCTCCTCCTCCTCTTTCTTATTCAAACCTTTAACATTTGTTTGTAATACCAGTTTGGAGGTGATAAATTCCTTTGGCTTTCTTTCTTTCTTTTCTTTTTTTTGTCTGGGAAACTCTATCTATTCTTTACTTATAAGTGATAGTCTTGCTGGCCTGCAAAGTTTCTGTTGAGAAATTAGCTAACAGTCTTATGGGAGCTCTCTTGGAAGTAACTGGCAGTCAGACATCCTTCTAGCAATCTAGGGCCACTGGCTCCTAACTGCTCAACTGACTGCCTGATCATCCCTAACTACCTCTGCCTGCCTACTTGATTGCCCCTAACCCCTCTACCTCCAGTCCTCTCTCGGGGCCTGATCTGCAGTCTCTGTGGCAGTTGTGGATCAGCTCTTACCCCTCTCTCTCTCTATCTCTCTTTCTCTCCGGACCTTGGTGGCTGCTGATTAGGTGTTCTCTCTCTCTCTCTCTCTCTCTCTCTCTCTCTCTCTCTCTCTGTCCCCCTTCCCCACCCCCCGGGCCTCACCAGCAGCCTCGGTGGCTACTGATTAGGCCCTGCCTCTTTCTCCAGGCCTGATCCACAGCTGCTGAGGCAGTGGCAAGGGCATTAGGCCTCCATCGGTCCCGGGCCAGAGGGTAACAACTTCACTGCACCCATCTCGCCCCCCTTGTATCCCCTCTCACTGCTTCACTCAAATCCTGCTGCCCTCCCCATCTGGTGACTGGTCATTTGTTTGGTTGTTTAGGATGTGACAGCCCCTGGTCTTTTATAATGTAGATATTATCCCAATAAATTTAATAAAATTTTTCTGCAAATTATGCTTACACTGGAAGTGAACCATTTATCAATTTTATTTTTTTAATATATTTATTGATTTTTTTTATAGAGAGGAAGGGAGAGAGATAGAGAGTTAGAAACATCAATGAGAGAGAGAGATCAACCAGCCATCCCCTGCACACCTCCACTGGGGATGTGCCCGAAACCAAGGTACATGCCCTTGACCGGAATCAAACCTGGAACCTTTCAGTCTGCAAGCCAACACTCTATCCACTGAGCCAAACTGATTTCGGCTCAATTTTATTTTAATCATCATTATTGGTGTACCCTGTACAGTAGTTGTAAAATTTGGCTTCCACACTGTCAACATTTCTTGGGGACCAGACTTCAGAGACTGGTTCTGAGGTCTTTGGCCTTACTCTTACTGTCTGCCCAAATTATCACTTGAGGTGGTAAATTTTTCTACATTGTTTTGGTCTTTTTCTGGATCATTTTTATTCAGTTCCTCATTTGGCCTGTGATAATGACCACATTTTGTTGGTTTTATAGCTTTCATAGGTTTTCTTGAAGGGGTAGGAATTTTTGGAAAGGCTCCTTTTCTTGAAGACATCTTTCACCCCCATGGATATCTTTAGAACTTGGAAGGACAACAGAGTAAGTGCAGAAGGACATTGGTTTGTGGAGAAATGGATAAGATGAAAGGGGAAAAAAGTTTTCGTGAGAAAAAGTATGGGTTGAGGATGGAATCTACCACGCAAGACCAGGGAGTCTTGGGCATAAGCCATTAAAGCAGAGGAAGAGAAGTTTGGGTTTGGTCCTTTCATCCTGGACACTAGACCTGGGTTAACAGGGCTTCTTCCTCATTTACATTCTGTTGGTGAATGGGGTTGGTTGTTATATAACTGTGCTAGGAGTTTGTGGTTTCTTTGTTATCTTCACCATGTCAAAATTTCCCAGGGCCCTACTCCAGGCCTCCTGAACATATGCTTTTCTCTAGGACTATGAGAGGCCACACCCCCTAGGCTTTAATTAATCAGGAAGCCTCTCCCCCAGCTAATGGTAGTTCTGGGAGAGAAACTTAGACATCATAAAGCACCATCCTGACACTTCCAGGGGAGGAGGCTGAGATGCTTTGGTAAGAGAAAGGAGGCATTTCTTTAGCATTCCTAAGCCGCCTTAAACTTATTGACTCCATGTTCAGTTCTGATGGGTCACATGGTAGGGAGATAATGCTTCCTCAAAATGTTTCCATAGGCCACCCAAGTTTTCATAAGATTTACCTAAAATATTTTCAAGGTAATGTGACTGTCTCTGTGGAGATGTGAATCATCCTGCTTCCCTAGTACAGGTTGCTCGTATGCACCTTGAAAACCATTCACTTTATGCCTATTGCCAGAGAAATTTTCCATCTCATCCTCCTTTTTCCACCTTCTATGCGGCTCTCCCCATCTTTCTGTTTTCAAGGTTGAAATAATTGCCTTTAGGCTATCTTTAATGAATAGAGTTGCTCAACTGTATATCTTAGCTTTGTTTAAAATCTTGAGGGTGATCATAGTAGGCATAATATCTAGATTTGGGGTTTAACAGTATAAGGTGAATGAGGCAGGAATTTAAATCCCCAAAGTTGGCTTCCTGTTTGTATGTTGAATACTGCATCTCCCTCCACCCCACCTCCTCAGGGAACTTGGTTAGTCAGACTCTTGGTGTGAGGATTGCAGACTCAGGTTCACTGAGGACAGGAAGCTGAGGCCCTGTCAAAGTATGGATCAGAGGCAGGGCTAAAGGACCCTATGGAATCCATCTCAGCTCCTGCCATCAGGCTTTGCAATTGCTGGGCTTGGTACCAGATGTGACATACACTGACTTCCTGCAGAGGACTCAGGGCAGTGAGGCCTTAATCTGAGGAGTCCAGGAACTGCCAGGGGTCAAGGTGAGAAACATGAGGCAGGAGAGAGGGACCCTGGACCCTAGAACAGAATCATCCCAACCAGGGTGGGATGACGACAACAGGCGTTTCCTTCCTTCCCTCCTTCCTTTCTTCCTTCCTTCCTTCCTTCCTTCCTTCCTTCCTTCCTTCCTTCCTTCCTTCTTTCCTTCCTTCCTTTCTTCCTTCCCTCCTTCCTTTCTTTCTAAAAAAATATATATTTTATTGATTTTTTACAGAGAGGAAGGGAGAGGGATAGAAAGTTAGAAACATCGATGAGAGAGACATCAATTAGCTGCCTCCTGCACGCCCCCTACTGGGGATGTGCCCGCAACCAAGGTAAATGCCCTTGACCAGAATTGAACCTGGGACCTTTCAGTCCACAAGCTGATGCTGTCCACTGAGCCAAACCGGTTTCGGCTCTTTCTTTCTTTTTCTAAGGAATCTGTGACTTAATCATGGTCCACGGGTTCCAGAACAGGACAGAGATATAAGTAGATGCAAAAGCCAAGTCAGTACCTTAGCATGTTATTGACTGCACTGGAGGAGGGATTTGTCCCAGGAAAGTTTGTGCGTCCCTCAGGAGAGAAAGAAGCAGCAGGACTGCCTACTCCCCAGGGGTGTGGATTCCTGGAGCAGATTGGCCACCTTCTGTCCACTTCCTGGGGTGCAGGCTGGGTGCTCAGCACTGATGCAGGTGGCTTGGGCTCAGCGGGCATCAGGAACCCTTGTCCCTTCATCCCCTCAGGGGCTGGCACTTTCTGGCTGGTTCAGGAGCCACTGGACTGTGAAATCCGGTGCCTGGGCCTCCCCTTTAGGTAATTGCAGTTCCTGGAGGAACTGGTCTGGGCTGCGTTCCTGGCTCCTCTCAGCTTTGGGAACCTTTGTGTCCCAGGGGCTAGGCTGGTGCAGCTGCCTGTGGGCTCCGCAGCTCCACTCCAGGAACCAGAGGGGGTGGATCGCAGGAGGGGCGGGTCGCAGGGGAGGCAGCTCAGCCCAGGGAAGTTGTCCATGGCTCAGTCCCCGGTCTGTCCGTGTTTCAGGCCTGAGGGCAGGGTGGGCTTCAAGCACACACACTGCATCCAAGATGGGTCTTCCCAAGTGGATGGGTGTGCTTCCATAGCGTCAGACTCCTAAACTACAGAGAGGTGAGGTGGGTGCAGGAGCACAGGGAATCGACAACAAGCGATTTCTGCATCTGGGTCTCAGAGACTCGGGGGCTTTGATAGAGGGAGTGGGATCTCAAATATGCAGAGGAGCAACCCAAGTCCTGCCAGAATCAAGGTGAGGACCCCAAAGAAACACTAATGGGACTCTGGACACCACAACAGAAGGGACTCCACCAAGGTCCCCACTCCACTGTAAGCCCTGGTAGTCCCCAAGGTGGGATAACCACATGCAGTGTTTTCTGACTTCCACAAATGGGTTTAAGAGATCCTAGGAAAGTGATATCAGGAAAAGAGCCTTAAAGGGGAGGTCTCAGGTCCTGCTGGAATCAACCTCAGAGTCAGAGGCAAGGTCGTTAGGCCTCCACCAGGCCCAGGCGGGAGGCTAACGACCTCCTAGCGCCTGACCCCTCCTTTTTCCTGCCCCCTCCCAGGGAGATGTAGCAGCTCTATTTACAGATAGAGATAGGAAACATAAAAATTGAGATAGAAAACATAAAGAAGAATTAGTCAAAAGTAAAGAATACACTAACTGAAATGAAGAATACATTACAGAGAATCAATAGAAGAGTTTGATGGTTCCTCCAGTTCATGATGGCCCTAGGCTATTATTAGTATAGATTCTCACCTGAGAATATGTTTCCACTGATTTTAAGAAAATAAGGGAGAGAGAGAGAGAAACATCTATCAGTTGCCTCATATGTATGGCTCCAACCAACTGAGGCTAAGGCTAACATTTGGTATTTTATTTAAATGTGCCTTGGTGTGGATCTCTTTGATTTCATCTTGTTTGGGACTCTCTGCACTACTTGGACTTGTATGTCTGTCTCTTTCACCAAATTAGGGAAATTTTCCATCATTATTTTTTTTCAATCAGGTTTTCAATTTTTTACTTTCTCTCTTCTCCTCTGGCACCTCCATGATGGGAATGTTAGTACATTTGAAGTTCTCCCAGAGGCTTCTTACACTATTATCATTTCTTAAAATTCTTTTCCCTTTTTTGCTTTTCTGATTGGATGTCTTATGCTTCCTTATCTTCCAAATCACTGATTTGACACTCTTCATCTACTCTACTATTGATTCCCTAATATGTATTCTTCATTTCAGTTAGTGTATTCTTTACTTTGGACAGATACTTCTTTATGTTTCCTATCTCTTTGTTAAAGTTCTCTCTCAAGACCCTCTATCCTTCTCCTAAGCTCATTGAGCATCCTTTTAACCAACAGTTTAAACACTCTATCTGATAGATTACTTGCCTCCTTTATGTTTAATTCTTTTTTGGAGTTTTGTCCTGTTCTTTCATTTGGGATATATTTCTTTATTTTCTTATTTTAGCTGTCTCCCTGTGTTTGGTCCTATGTATTGGATAGAGCTACTACATCTCCCAGACTTGGTAGAATAGCCTTATGTAATAGGTTTCCTTTAGGGCCCAGTGGCACAGCTTTCCCAGTTACCCAAGTTGGGTGCTCAAAGTGTGCTCCCATGTGGGCTATGTGCATCCTCCTATTGTAGTAGAGCCTTGATTGCTTTTGGCACCTCAATGGAATGGATTTATCAAGGCTAATTGGCTGCAAGGACTGACCATGACCACCATGAAGCATTTTCTGTGCAGAGGTTGACCCCAAGGAGCATAACTCCAGTAAGAGGGGCTTAGGTACCTGCCAAGTCCACCTCTGTGTCACTCATGAAGGTGGTTGGTGATGCTTCCACATGGTCTGAAACTGTCTACCAGGTGTGCTGGCATTGGGCTTCCTGGGAAGTGTAGGCCAAGGTCAGCTGCCACTTGTGGCCTGCCTAGGACCACTAAGCATGAGCTACAAAAGTTTCTGCAGATGCCTGCTACTTGTGCCAGACTTGGGGCCACTTAGCAAGAACTACAGTGTATGCAGAAGTCAGATGTCACTTGATGGAGAGGTTTTAGGAAAGTTGGCAGCTTGAGCCAAGACAGGCTGTTTGTATAGAAAAACTGGAGGTCAGAGAGAGTGATTTAAAGTAAGTTCATGTGTGGGCACTTTAAGAAGAACACCTGGGACTCCAGCAGCCCTTTGTTTCACTCAGCCACAATCCCCAGTGGTTTTCATAGCCAGAAGTTTGGCGGCTTCTCTTTCAGCACTGGAACCCTTGATCTGGGGGTAAGGTATGGTGGTAGGACCAATCACTCCTCAGGGGGAACCTCTACTACTGAGATATTCCTCCCAATTTTTAACAATTACATGTGGGTGTGGAACCAGCCTGTTTCATGTCTCTGACAATCCTACCAGGCTCAACATGGCTTCTTCTTTATATCTTTATTTATAGGAATTCTGTTCAGTTGGATTTTAGGTGGTTCTCAATAATGGTTGTTCTGTAGTTTAGTTATAATTTTGATGTGGTTGTGGGAGGTTCCAAGTATTGTGTTTACCTATAATTTTTCTTTTTTCTTTTAATCTTCATCCAAGGATATTTTTTCCATTGATTTTTAAAAACATATTTTTATTGCTTTCAGAGAGGAAAGGAAAGGGAGAGAGAAGTAGAAACATCAATGATGAGAGAAAATCATCAATTGGCAGCCTCCTGTACATCCCCAACTGGGCACAACCCAGGCATGTGCCCTTGACCAGAATCAAACCTTCAGTCTGCAGGCTGATGCTCTATTCATTGAGTCAGGGCTCCACTAAGTTTTTAGAGAGAGTGGAAAGGAGGGTTAGAGACAGAAAAAGAGAAACACTGATGTGAAAGAGATACTCTATTTGATTGCCTCCATCCAGAGTCCCAAATGGGACTGGGAATCAAGCCTGCAACCAAGGTATGTGCCTTTGACTGGAATAAAAACTGGGACCCTGCAATCCATAGGCTGATGCTCTACCCACTGATTCAAATTTGCTAGGGCTCCAATTTTTCTTAAATGACTGACTGGGGCACTAATTTTATAATGACTAAAAACTATTATAATAAAAATCACAGCCCAGTTGATGTGGCTCAGTGGGTGAGCATTGACCCATTAACCCTGGTCAGGGCATATACTAGGTTGCAGGCTTGATCCCCAATGTGGGTTGTGTAAGAGGCTGTCAATCAATTTTCTCTCCTCATTGATGTTTCTATCTCTCTCTCCCTCTCTCTTCCTCTCTGTGAAATCAATAAAAACAATTTAAAAAAATATTACATAATGGAATTGTTAAATTCAGGCAGTGTTATTTATATTTCGAGTTGATTTCTTTATCAGTTACATATTCAAGTGGCTAATGTATAAATAGCAAATAACATTTTAAAATAAATAAATGTCTCTGAACCCTGTCCAGTGTACTGAGTGGTTAGAGCATCGGCCCACACACCAAAGGTTCACATGTTTGATTCCCAGTCAAGGGCATGTACCTAGGTTGCAGATTCAATCTCTGGGGCGCATGTAGGAAGCAACCAATCAATGTGTCTCTCCCACATCAATGTTTCTTTCTCTTTCTCCTTCTCCTTCCTCTCCCCTCCCTTCCTCTCTTCTTCTCCTCTATTCTCTCTAAAAATCAATGGAAAAATATCCTTGGGTGAGGATTTATTAAAAAAGAAACAAAAAATAAGATAAATGTCTTTAAAGTACCTGGTAGCCAAAGCAAAAGAGCAGGGAAGGGAGAGAGAAATTAGTTTCATAATTATAAAAAGAATGGAACATACCAATTTCCACTTCAAGAGAGTCCACTTTTATCCCCAAACCTAACTTTAAATGATATTCCTGGGTTGTATTTGTAGTTTGTTAACATAAAAAACATTCAGATCTGTAAAAAAAAATTTTGAGTTTATTTGAGCCAAACTGTCTACATATGCCAGGAAACAGAACCTCAATGAATTGAGATAATGCTCTGGAGAATGGGGAGTGCATACTTTGCTTTTATAAAATTACAATCAAAAGAAAAATACATAAGTGGATTACATAAAATTCATTGATGATAGATGAGGGAAGTGGGAGAAAACAAAGTAGGGAAACTCTGAGATAGAATAAAAAGTGAAATGATGGACATATGCTTGATAATTAACTTGATAGCAGTAACAATGAGAGAATGTCTTGATGCCATTTTTTGTGCCCTGAGGGGTTCAGAATAAAGGAAAGTTATAAGTTACCCAGACATTTCACAGACATGTTATCTTAGATGCAAAAAGACAATGGGCTCAGTAAAGATCTAAGTTGATCTTTGTCAGGAAAATACTGGCCTAAGACATGACCAGCCACTATAGCCCGTTTGTAGTTAAATATTTAATTTTCAGACCATCTTTTGTGGTTATTTTTGGTCTTTGAATTTGCACAACCACCATGAAGGCCTTTCCTGAACTAGTAAGGTTGGCATATGGCCCCTTTCGTCCACAAGCTTAAATTGGCTCTGAAAGAAGTGTCAAGGGGACAATCTAGAAATTTTGAGCAAGAGCAGGTTCACCTCAATAAATACATTTACTTCCATGATGATTGGTGTTGTCAACCAATAGTCATTGGCA
This sequence comes from Lasiurus borealis, assembly GCA_004026805.1. NCBI lineage: Eukaryota > Metazoa > Chordata > Mammalia > Chiroptera > Vespertilionidae > Lasiurus > Lasiurus borealis. The sequence continues at coordinate 25,035 of PVJN01018895.1, forward strand.
CTAATTCAACAACAAGAATCCCCAATTTGGGGTGTGGTGAAGAAGGAAACGTTAGTATTGTTAGAAATAAGGCCAACCCCCCAAGTCAGGGGTCCTTATAGAACACAAAACATACTTGGCAGCCAGGCAGCAAGGCAAACATCTTTACTTCTACATATAAGGGTGTGCACACATGGTCTAGAAGCACATGCACACCGAGCAGGTGGGCTGCTCAGATTTATAATCCCTGACTCATGTGACCTGTCCTTTGCTCTTGATTGGAGCTCAGGTGCACAGTATTTCACAATTGGCTAATTGAAATGAAGGAGAGCTGGCCTTTGTTGTTTCCAGATGGCCCTCAGGGTAGCTGCAAGCCATGAGGCTAACATGGCAACTGCCAAGTCACGAAATCCCAAATGGCTGTTGTCTAATGCCCCTCTTTTCTTTATTTAAACTCTTTTCTTCAAACTTGGCTGACATGCATTGACTTTCCTGCTCTGCAGTGTCTAGAAGACTAATTTGCTGTTTGGTCCATGTGGTTTCAATTAGCCCTCAGATAAGACATGGGATTATATGACATCTCATCACTAAAACTCCTAATAAAGGGTGAAGCGAACACCATTGCTCTAGTGTAGTGGTTCTCAACCTTCCTAATGCCACGTCCCTTTAATGCAGTTCATCATGTTGTGGTGACCCCCAACCATAAAATTATTTTCGTTGCTACTTAGGGAAAGGACACTTGATCCCAGGCTCCAGATTACTCGTCACTAAAACTGCTAGTGCCTTATGGCCTCAGTGACAGTCTATATGCTGTGTTGTCAGGGTGAATGTGCAGCACTGGGCCCAACATTACACATCTTTGTCCTTCTACCTGTTCTCCCAGGACACCCTGCTGCTGGCATCTAGCTGTTCACTATCCCTTTAACTGCATCTCGAGTATAGTTAATGAGCCTTTGCTGGTTCTAGAAAATATAACTAATCCACCACATTCTTGCTCACAGTGGGCCACCAACACAGGATAGACTTGACCCCTGCAGCAATCTGATTTCTAGCCTTCAACTCCTTGACACTCCTCCTGGAACCCCAATGGGATCTGTGAATATATGGGGATCAAAGGAGTCCCCCGAATTCTCTCTCCTCTTCCTACTCTGTCTATCCATTGAAAAAAGATTTATAATATGCCAACATGAAAGGGATAGTATGAGAGCACAAGGTCCACTCCAACTGCTGGGCAAGGTCACAAGTGAGGGTCACCCATGACATCACCAGACATCAGCATGGGGTATCAACAGTGCAGCAAGATGGGCTTCTGAGGATACTTGGCCACTTATGCATCATAAACTCTGAGCACTGTTTCCTCCCCCTTGAGAGGGAGGAGATATAGTTTATGTTAGAGGATGGGCCAGATCATTTGTGGGGCCGGGTCTGGGGCGGGGAGAGGGGGAGGCAGATTCGGGCGCGGGAAGTGGTGTCCTAACTCTTTACCTCTGTTGGATGGGAACAGGGCAAGAATCTTACAGGAAGTGTTTCCTCAGGCTGTTTCCTCCTGGTACAAGGCAAGCACACATTCCATCCCGTTACTGTTTGAGGCCCATCTGAATGGGAATGGGACCACTTGAACCTCTAGCATTCCTACTGTGCAAGTATTAACAGTCGCTTTTATTTAGGGTATGAACAGAATATTTAATCCATTCCACCCAGGCATGTGTTCCCTATATCCTACTTCTATTTGCATGGTGGTGGCAGTGGATCTTGTCCTGTGACATCTACTCTTAAATCTAGTCCTAGCCAATCTTTTGACTTAAAGGCTGAAAATCCAAGTCATTCAAGTTATTTGGAATCAATAACTTCACTGGGTAAGTATGATCTGAATTGTACACCTTTCTCCAGTCCACATAGTAATTTGCCAGAGCCTTAAACCAATAGAGCCCACTACATGATGCTTATTAAGACAGCGCAGTTTTTAGCATCAATTTCAAGGGGATATGTCCTGGTATGACTGTTCAGTTGAGATGTGTCTGACCTTAACTCATGTGTGATGGGTCCAGCCTTGCTCTGCAGTCCGAACAGCAGTCTCTGTGATAAGCAAGGCAGGTAAGGTCCTTCCCAGGAAGGTCCCAACTTACTTCCCTTCCAAGTCTGGATTAAACAAATGTGGTCTTCTGGTTGATGGCAATAAACTGGACAGTCAAGAGGGCCTTAGGTCTCTAACCTGAGAGTTAAAGTAGAAGAGATACCCAGTACATAGTGTATTAGACAGGAACATAGGCCAGCAAACTTCAGTTCCTATGATTAAAAGATTGTCTTTTTATTAAATACTTATTAACATAACATAATTATTTGACTAGAAAAGAACTGACCAAAATAAGGCTATTTTCTAGCATCATTTGTCCTTGTGTGTGGATAGCAAATGACATTAATTGGGTTTCTCTCACCAGTCTTCCTGAAAACTTTGGCATAAGCTATTTACCCTCTGTTTAGGGAGGCGAAATACAAAACATTGACTTTTAAGTGTCCTTGGTTTAGGGAAGACAGAGTTTTCTAGGTGGTTTCAAACTGCTTTTTTAATATTTCAGTTTCCCAGCTCTGCTTGTCCTGACTTACTCGCCTATATCATTCAATCAATTTCCTTTTAACATTTTTAAAATAAACTTCTTATAATTTCCACAGACATTCTTACAACTTTTAAAATACATTTTTACAATTTCCAGAAATAACCACTTTTAGAAATGACCTTCTTTTTCCTTCAAAATGCATAACCATCCCTCAGTCCTTCCATTAAGTATTTATACAAATTGTATGGACCTTTTCTTTTTTTTTAATGTATTAGAATTCTTCATTCTTAGAAAATTTAATTTTTCAATGATTACCAAAAAGTAAACCGTCAGCATTTCTTAGATTAACATTTATGAACATATTTAAATGCACTTTTACTTTTAAGAAAATATACCGTCAACAAAGAGTAAGAGATCTTCATAATAAAAACTAAGAGCAGGCAGATTAAAACTTGTCTAGCAGTAAATGTTTCAGTTTTTTTAAAAAAAAAAATTTAGATATTTACCATTTAACCCAACAATGCTCCAAAGCCTTTGAGTTAATTAAGAAAATTATTATAGGAGCAGACTTGGATTTAAACTACTATGTTCTTCCTTAGAAATAACATCTAAGGTTATTACTGCAGCTTCTGTTTCTGGCTCTCCAGGTCAGCCCTTCCCTAGGCCGCTTGTTCTACAATTGTGAACATCATGTTAGTTTTCTATCTTTTCCTTTCTTATTCTTATCTATACATAGACTTTCTGAGTCTCTTTTAACAGCTTTCCTGCACTTCTATCCTTCCAGTTCTCTACTTTTGCAGTTTTCTTAAAAACTGCAAAGTGTCAGGTCAACTAGTGGTGACAAAATGTAATACACACACACACACACACACACACTGAGAAAGAGAGAGAGATAATATGCAAATTAGCCGGGACACTGTAACAGTCACAACTGGCTCAGGATGAGGCTGAGTGCACAGGTGGGTGGGAGGGGACTGCATGTGTGGTGAGGCACACCATGAATGGCGCAGTCTTAGAGTGGAAACACACACAGGAGGGCCTGCTTCAGCCACCACAGTGCAACTGGAGCAGGCTTAGAGAGGCCACACTGCTGCGCACCAGCAATCCTGCCTCTGCATGTGAGCTGCAAAGGAAACCTTTTCTGACTGCTCAGTGGATGAGCTCCCTGTATACCACTTGCAGTGTTCTTGGTAACTTGGGTAATTAAAATCCAAGAAGGTGATCTAGGGTTTTTCCACCTCACTCCTGGAGGATAAAACAAAGGTCTGCTGCTGAAGGGGCTAAGAAATGTCATATCCTGCCCTAGATGGTTTGGCTCTGTAATTATTTTCTCTCTTTTCTGTGTCCAGCATGGCTAAAGAGAGGATCCAGTTCCTGAGTAGAGGAGCTGGGGATTGAGAAATAAAAGAAAGAAAGAGACAAGACACAAAATGGAAGGAAAAGCTGGGACTAGGTGGGACCACTATCCTCTTCTGAGGAAGAAACAGTGACCCAGAGCCTATAAAGAATGTTTATTTTATATCTCAAATACCAGGGGGTTTCATCAAAACTTAAGATAAAAGAAGCTTGGGTGGGCCTGAGTTGTATTCATTCCCTCAATCCCAGTGCTAGACTGGATTTACTTATCAAAGCCCACTCCTCTTTTTTTTAGGGGAGTCGTAAAGATAAGAGTCAGTGCTGAGAAACGCATCTCCCTTTTTTGGTAAGATGTGTATCCAAGAAGTGGCTTTGCCTGTCGCCTTGGGTTCAGCTGACAATTTAAAGAAATGCCCATGTGCTTTCCCAGGTGGCCCTCTGAATGACTCAGTGGATAGAGCCTCGGCCTGCAGACTATAGGGTCCAGGTTTGATTCTGATCAAGAACATGTACATAGGTTGCAGAATCCTCCCTGGCCAGGGCCCAGTTCAGAGCTCATGCAGGAAGCAACCAATCAAAGTGTCCCTTTCACATTGATACTTCTCTGTCTTTCCCTCTCTCTTCCACACTCTCTAAAAATCAATGGAGAAATATCCTCAGATGAGGATAAAAAAGAAAGAAAGAAATGTCATATCCTATAAAAGAGACATCTTGAAAATGCCTAAAGAAAGTTGTCATTTTTTTGTGGTGAAGGGACTAGAGTCCATGTTGATGAAAACACCTTGGTGGCTGCAGCTGCTGGTAATGGCAACAGCAGAGGGGTGATGGGGGTGGCACCTTCCCCTGATCAGCCCAGTCGCCTGCCACAGAAGGAGGCCAGACTGCGGCTTAGGCCTGCTCCCCAGAAGGCCCTTCTTCACCCTACTGAATATTGAAGGCTTTATTTAGGTTCTGAGTCCCACTAGACTCCCAGGTTTGGAAATCTTACATATACTGGAAGCACACCAGAGCCAGCCTCCCTTTCCCAGATAGCCATAGTCAACTTTCAAATCACTTCCCTTTCTTTTAGTCTAGTCAGCTAGCTGAGCCATATGGATCTTCAGAGTTTTTAATTCTTCTTCTTCTTTTTTTTTTTTTACTGCTCCAACTCCTCTCATGTGGGGAGCTGCCCTGGGCATACGGGGGTACCAGAGACCTGAAAGCAGGCTCTGGACATAGCTCTCTGCTTTCTCACCCTTCAGTTTAATAAACAAGAATTCTGAATGCAAAGTCGAGACATAGCTCTCTGCTTTCTCACCCTTCAATTTATTAAACAGAGATGTGAATGCAGAGTTTAGACATAACTAAACAGCTTGGCTGAAAAAAATGTTGATGCCTATGTGCAAGATCTTGCAAGGTCTTGATTACTTAGAAGGTCAGTGACTGTGTTTGCAAATACGTACCTTCTTTGTGTAACCCCCTCCTCTGCTTGTGCTTAAATACTATGCTGGAAATAAACTTGGTGCTGCAGACTCAAGTCTCAGACCTCCCAACCCCATCTTTTCTTGTCTGTCTTTTTCTTATCCTCACCCCCTCAATCAGGTACTGTTCGATTGCCGGCAGGCTCCAGTACTCTCACAGCCTAAAAAAGTTGGTTTCTGGTGGAATGATGGCCAAAGGGCTGGTTGGAATCTGAGGGGGAGGCTGGGATTGTAAATTGTCATCTTGGCTGTTCCCTCAGATCTTCCCCCTGATCAAATAGGGAGAGGAAGGCCCTTGTCTGCCCTTGTTTTCTTTTAGGTTCCTCTGCCTTTACAGGGAGGATGACTGGACTTTGATTATTAAAATATTTATAATTATTACTGAAAAGCTTTACCTAAATTCTTCATTTTAGTTACTTATATTTATTATATATTAATAACTTGGAGATTTTTAAAGCCAATTATTACCTAAAGCATTTTTTTTTATACTAATTTTGTAACTGGGATAACTCAATGTGAATGTGCCATTTTATTTTAATTACTAGGGGCCCGGTGCATGAAAATTCATGCACTGGAGGGGAGGTCCCTTAGCCTGGCCTGCCTCCTCTCACAGTCTGGGAGCCCTCAGGCATGGGATGCAACCAGGCAATCAGGGAAAGGTGACGCCCCATCACACCTCTGCTGCTGCCACTGTTGGCAGTGCAAGCCTTGGCTGCCCTAGTTACCTGAGCCTTGGGGGATCCTAGGTGTCTGGGAAGCCACCATCCAAGGCAGGCCCTGGGTGGTTGAGGGACTGAGGGGACTGGGGGACTTCAGAGGCAGGCATACAAGGCTGAGGGGACTGGGTGCCACCATCTTGTGGCTGTGGGCACTGCTATCATTGAGGGAGGGGCAGTCAGTTAGCATATTCCCTCCTTATTGGTTGTGGATGCCACCATCTTTGAGGGTGGAGCAGTAAATTATCATATTTCCTCTTTACTAGGTAGGATGCTATTAACCATGATTGTCCTTTCTGTTTAAAGAAAGGACATGCTAATCTGGCTGGGAGTGGTATGCCTCCAGGACCACCCTTGGAATGCAGTACATTCTCATTCAAGAATTGACCATTCTTTTGCTACCATGCCCTTAAGGTCAGCCTTGGTTGGCCTGCACGGGTTTGTGATGTCACAAGCAGGCATGGGCCACCTGCTTCTGGTCCCAGTACCATTCTGGTCCCATTCCGGTCTGGTCCTGGTTAATACCATTGCTGACAATTGGATGTGTAATGGATGTGATGCTGGGTGGGGTTTTGCAAATTTCTCTGCCATGCTGTGTTTGGCAAGTACCCAGGTACTTCCCCCCATTCTGCCACTTGGAAACCTGGGCTTTTCCTTTCCCCTCCTGCTTTGCCTCAAGTGGGGGAGATAATGGTTTGTTAGCTTGGAATTAGCTGGCCTTTTTTTAACTTCCCTGGTTGCAACCTTTACAAAATTTACACCTTTTTAAGAAAATATATTTTATTGATTTTTTACAGAGAGGAAGGGAGAGGGGTAGAGACTTAGAAACATCAATGAGAGAGAGACATCAATCAGCTGTCTCCTGCATGCCCCACACTGGAGATGTGCCCGCAACCAAGGAACATGCCCCTGACCGGAATCGAACCCGGAACCTTTCATTTCGCAGACTGATGCTCTATCTACTGAGCCAAACTGGTTTTAGCAAATTTTACACTTTTAAATTAATATTAGAATCTTAACATTTTAACTCTTCACAGAAAAACCATAAATCAGGGAAGAGCAAATTAAAGTCCCTATTTTGCAGACAAAGACAGAAATCTTACTAGCTAAGAGTTCCTGGCAAGCCAACACCCTTCCAGGAAGAGCAGGATGAATCCCCAAGAATAAGGATTCTTGGCAGCTGCTGGGATGTCCTGCAATCTCTGTCATGGGTCCAGGCCCACCACACACAATTGGGCTTCCTCCAAGGTGGGACTTACCCCATCTTTAAACAAATTAAACAAACAAACAAAAAAAAGACATAAAACATCAACACACACTCTAAGTTTATACACACAACACTAAAAGTTTACACCAAGAGCAATATCTCTTTTCCCTGGTACGGAAACTTGCCTCCCCAGAACCTCAGCATTCTCCCAATGGACTATTTTGGGGGAATGTATTCCCTAGGCCTAGAATTTTCTCAGCAGGTCCCTTGTGACTATTTACTCAACCTCCATGTTGGAGGTTTCTCATACTCCCCGAGATCTGCTTCATCCTTCTCTGGCTGCTTCCCTTGCAGGATAACAGAACCACAGATCAGAACTCCACACTTGCTTTATGTTCAAAAAACATCCTGACCTCTGAGGACATCCAATCACCAAAGTAATAGTCCTTTTCCCACCTTGGCTCATGCATGAGGTTACTTGATTGCTGCAAATCTTTCTTGGGCCCTTCCTGCATTGCTGGCTGACTCTCGATACTGAGCTTATAGTTAGCCCATGGGTAATGGCTGTCCCTCCTCACCAAGGCCGCCACAACTTGGCAGTGGGACACACCTCCCAGATGGTATCTTGGATGTGCCCCCAAATTGTTAGAAATAAGATGAGCCCCCCAGATCAGGGGTTCTGATAGAACACAAAACATACTCAGGTGTGCACACATGGTCTGGAAACACTCACATACCAAGCAGATGATCTGCTCGGGATTTATAATCCCTGATGCAAGTGAACTGTCCCTTGCTCTGGCTGCCAAGTCACACAGTCCAAAATGGCAGCTGTCTAAACTGTTCTTTGACAGAAAAGATGACTTGCTCATTTTCACAGGTAGGTGCAGAATAGTTAATAGTCAATAGGTAACAGAATAACAATAACAATGAGGAATTTGTGGTCTTTTCCCTCATGTGTTGGTTGTGCCCTAAGGGATCCAGAAAAAGGGAAGTTACAAGTTACCCTGACATTCCAAAGGTAGCTTATTGTCTAAAGTTGTATATTACATTTATTACATATATTTTTCCCCCAATTAAACCCCCCCCAGCCATTACCATCCCAGGAAAGCCCCCACTGCCCCAATGGTTATGCTAATATGCATGCATACAAGTCTTTTGGTTACTCTCTATCCCCCCTCCTCTACCATTTGTCTCTAGATTTATTCTTGTTCATCAAATTATGTTGATCATTACCTATACTACATCTTACTAGACACCCCTCTTTATCTACTCTTTTCTCATTCTACCTTGGTGCCTGACCAGAGCTACTGGGCATCCCCTCATAAAACCAAGTTGTTCCCAACCATAGTCATCTACCTCAGTTTCGCTTTTACCCCATAAATTCCAGCCATTCCTGAGGCTGTAAACGCCTTTTCTCTCTATGACTATTTTCTCCTCTAGACAAGAAAAATCCCCTTTCTTGGGCTTGCTGAGTATTTTCACCTTTAGGTTCCTAACTTTAGTCTTCTCACAAATCCCCTCTATGACATGGTGAAAAGGCCCTTCACTGAGACTTTAGATCCCAAGACCAGCATTATCACACACTTTAATGCTCTAAAAACTGTTTTGACCTCAGTGCCTTCACACCTCCCTTTCCAAAGAACAACTTTCTTTACTACAAAACTGCAAATGCTTACTTAACAGTCCAGAAGCTGAACTCATTATCATCCAAACCTTAGCACGTTATTTCTAAGGAAAACTGTGGCAATTTTAAATCCAAGGCAGTGGAGGCATGGAAACTGCAGTTCTAGAACAGGACCTGATCATCTCTGACATCCAAAGAGACCCCTTCTCTCTTAGTAAGCTAAAGCATCCCCATCTAGGCTCTCTCCTACTGCTTATGTCTTTAAATCAAAGTCTAAACTTACTTTATTTCCACCGCTCATTCACTGTCTTGACACTATAATTAAAAGTTTCAACAGGCCTTCCTGCTTGGTATTTAGGAACCTCTATTCCCTTTTCTAGCTTTCTTAAAAGTCATACGCTGAAAAGGACATCCCATAATACAGGACATCCAAGTCAGGAATGATCCCATACAGGAAAATAACAAAGCAGACCAGGAGGCCAAGCTAGCGACTCAGAGAAAGCCTCCATCTCCCCAACTCTTAGCTCTACCTTACATAAAACCAAAATACACTCCAGAGAAACTTCAGTCCCTATTAGCTCTTGGGGCCACACAGGAAGATCCTTGGTTAAAATTTCATGGAAAGCATTTCCTTCCCCAAGGACAGGCCCACGATATCTTATGGGCTATTCACAATTCCCTACATATAGGATACAGACTTCTTTTACAACTCCTAAAACTTATCATAGATTGTAGCCTAGCCTTCTTATTGCAAGATATCTCCAAAACCTGTTCTTGTTATTATCTCACCAAGGACAGGTTAGATTAAATCTCCTTCTTTCCCCACTCATCAGACAAGGGGCCAAATTCCCGAACAAGACTGGAAAATTGACTTTACTCACATTTCCCCTATTAAAAAACAAAAACAGGGGGAGAATCCAAGATGGTGACATAGGCAAACACCTACACTGCTGCCTCTCAAAACAATTTCAAAACTACAACTAAAAGACAGAACAGACATCATCCAGAACCACAGGAAAGCTGGCTAAGTGGAAATTCTACAAATAGAAGGAAAGAGAGGGGCTCACAGAGACCCAGAGGAGCTGCAAAAAAAAAAAGCTGAGGTACAGAGACAAGCACGCGTGGAGAGAGCGGGTGCCGGAGTACCTGGCTGGCTTCCTCTGTTGGGAGGGAGATGGAGACTCTCAAAGGCATTGAACTCCTTATCCTACAACACTAAACCCCAGATCCAGCTGAAACTCATACAGGTGGAGTTTGGACTGTGAAGAGGAAGAAGTGCACGGAAATTTAGGGGAGTCGCAAAAGATCAGAGGTCTGGTGGTGCACACGGCACTGCGTGCGGAGGACCAACTGCTGATTATGCCGCTAGTTTGCACGAGTGGGCGGGAGACAGACCCTCCCAACTGTGCCACTTCTAAATCCACTAAACCCCAGTTTCGGGCAAAACCCAAGGGACCCAGACTCATGTGGTACGGGAGTGCAGGGGAGCTGGAGTGGCAGAAGTCCAGAGACACTGAGAGAGAGAGAGAGAGAGAGAGAGAGAGAGAAAGAGAGAGAGAGAGAGAAAGGGCACAGGGTTGGCTCTAGCGATTACCCAGTCACGTGAGACTCAGGAGCCCTGGAGGGCGGGGCCGACAGGAAGGCAAGGTGGTCCCTTAAGCCCTGAGATTCCACCCATCCCAAGCTTAACAGAGAGGCTTCTGCAATTTTTCAAGTCTGGTATCATAAGGCTGAATCCAACACAGAAGTTTTCCCAGCATAGTGAAAATGCCGAGACAAGGGAAGGGATCACAAACAAAAAAAATGGAGGAAAACAAACAACTGGATATAGAATTCAAACCACGCTTATAAGGTTTTTCAAGAATATCTTAGAAAAGTTGGATAAAGTTAGCGAGACCCAAGAGGAGATGAAAAAGGACCAACTAGAGATGAAAAAGGAGCAACTAGAGATGGAAAAGGACCAACTAGAAATTAAACATACACTGACTGAAATAAAAAAATATTATACAGAGACCTAACAGCAGACAAGAGGAGGGCAAGAATCAAGTAAAAAATTTGAAATATAAAGAACCAGAAAACACTCAACTGGAAAAGCAAGAAGAGAAAATAATCCAAAAGAGTGAAGATAATATAAGGAGCCTCTGGGACAGCTTCAAGCATACCAACATCAGAATTGTAGGGGTGCCAGAAGAAGAGAGAGAGCAAGATACTGAAAACCTTTTTAAAGAAATAATGACTGAAAACTTCCCACATCTGGTAAAAGAAATAGACTTACTTACAAGTCCAGGAAGCACACAGAACCCCATATAAAAGGAATCCAAAGAGGACTACACCAAGACACATCATAATTAAAATACCAAGAGCAAAAGAAAAAGAGAGAATATTAAAAGCAGCAAGAGAAAAACAGTTCATTACCTACAAGGGAGCACCCATACGACTCTCAGCTGATTTCTCAACAGAAACCATGCAGGCCAGATGGGAGTGGCAAGAAATATTCAACATGATGAATAGCAAGAACCTACAACCAAGAATAATCTATCCAGCAAAGCTATTATTCAGAATTGAAGGGCAGATAAAGAGCTTCACAGAGAAGAAAAAGCTAAAGGAGTTCATCAACTCCAAACCAGTATTATATGAAATGCTGAAAGGTACTCTTTAAGAAGAGGAAGAAGAAAAAGGTAAAAGACAAAAAATTATGAACCACAAATACATATCTATCAATAAGGGAATCTAAAAATTAAGTGAATTAAAAATTTGATGAACAGAATAAACTGGTGAATACAATAGAATCAGGAGCACAGAAAGGGAGTGGACTGGAAATTCTCAGGGGGAAACGGGTGAGGGGTGTACAGGAAGAGACTAGACAAAAATCATACACCTATGGATGAGGTCAACGGGAGGGAGGTAAGGGTAGAGGGAAGGGTGGGAGCCGGGTGGATGGGAGCTATGGAGGGGAAAAAAGAGAAACAAATGTAATAATCTGAATAATAAAGATTTAATTAAAAAAACAAACAAACAACAACAAAAACAAATATCTCTTAACCCTAGTAGGTATCTTCCCTACTAGACTGGGTAGAAGCATTCCCTACTATGTCTGAAAAATCCTCTGAGGTCACACAAACTCCATTTCGGCATATCATTCCCAGATTTGGCCTCCCTACCTCATTATAATCAGATAATGGACCTGTTTTCATCTCAAATAATTCAACAGGTCTCCTCCACCCTGAACTTCCAGTGGAACTTACATCCCCTACTAGCCCCAATCTTAGGCAAAATAAAAAAGACAAATTCCTTAATTAAGTCTCACCTAACTAAATTAACCCTTGAAATCAAAGGACCTTGGACTACTCTCCTAACTCTCCTTATGCCCATCAGGACAACCCCCGACATACCCTCCTTTCTTAGTCCCTTTGAACTCATCTATGGAAGACTTTCCTTACTAGAAAACTTTCCTTCCACAGAGAACCCTCTAGGAGACTATGTCCCCATTTTAAATCTTATCCAACAATTACTGAGAGAACATGCTGATGAGGTCCTCCATCAACCTTTTATGGGAGACACCCCCTCCCCTCAACTCCTCTACAGCCAGGGGATTGGGTCCTCTTAAAGAAAATCCATCCGTCAAATAATTTACAGCCCTGATGACAAGTACTTATCAGGTACTCCTAACTATCCCAACTGCTCCTAAACTATTGGAGCATACCCCATGGTTTCACCTTTCCAGATTAAAATTCATACCTGGAACACCTCCATCTCATGAGTCAAGTCCCCTAAGTTTTACAGGGCCAAACAGACTCGGCCATATCCACATCCCAGAAGAAGAGGACGAATGAGTGAGCACTTTTGCACATCCACCCTTATGTACTGACCCGACCAACCCTGACTTCTCTGAAAAGCCACCTCCTCTCCCAGTACAAATACTCCAGGTCCTAGCCACTGCCCCTTCTAATCTTTGCATCAGGTTTCTCACCTTTCTATGGGACTCCCTTCTATAAGGGGACTTTGATAACCCAGAAGACAAGATTTCCTTCTTTGTAGATCCCGATTATAGGCTTCCACCCCTTGGGACAATCCCTTCCCTGGAATTGGAGATTAGCTCTCCTTCTTCTTCTTTTTTTTTTTAATTAAATCTTTATTATTCAGATTATTACATTTGTTTCTCTTTTTTCCCCTCCATAGCACCCCTCCACCCAGCTCCCACCCTCCCTCTGCCCTTAGCTCCCTCCCATTGATCTCATCCATAGGTGTATGATTTTTGTCCAGTCTCTCCCTGTACACCCTTCACCCCTTTCCCCCTAAGAATTAAC
>PVJN01018896.1:0-38228 GCA_004026805.1 Lasiurus borealis
GAGGCGGGGAGGGGGCGGGGGGGCGGGGCCTCGGGGCCGCGTGGTCCGCGCCCCCCTGAGGGGCGGGGCCTCGGGAAATAACAACAAAGAGGCCCCGCCTCCAGCCCGCGCGCGCCCTCCTGGGGGGGGGAGGGGAGGGAGGCGCCGGAACCCACCCCCACCCCGCCCCCCGGACCCGAGCGCCGGGGAGGTGGGGGGGCCCCGCGCGTGCCCAGGGGACGGGGTTGGTTGCAGCCTGAACCCCTTGGCCCCGGGGCCACGGAGCCGCGCGGCGGCCGCCGCCGCACGTGCAATTCTGGCTCCGCGCGCTGGAGCCCAGGCTGCGGGGCGCGCGCTGCCCCGGGACCCGGAATGGGGTGGGGAGCCCCGAACTCTCCGGGCCGGGTTACCCCCCTGAGTGAGCAGAGTCCCAGGGAACCGCAGGAGAGCTGTGCGGAACTGATGGGCAGAATAAGGCTGTCCTTCTTCGAAATGATGAGTGGGCACCCACGTTTGCACCCCGGAACCCCTCTCTCTTCCCTCCCCAACACACACACACACACCCCACAAAGGCACAGCTGGGGGGTCCTGGAACTGGACGCACGCAAGTGAGGGAGGGCGCGCAGAGCAGCAGCGGACCGAGAAGGGCCTTTTTGCAACTTGCCTTCCCCCCCTCACCCTTAACTCCAGATGGTCCTCGGACTCTTCCCCTGTTCCCGTCCCCCCAAATCCCCCCGCGCTCCAGTCTGCACCGGTGGAACCGTTCCCAGGGGCCTCCTGTCCCGCGGTTGGAGGTCTTGTCTCTGGAGACCGGCTTCGCGGCCCCGTCCACCTCCCCCAGATGCCTCCCTGGGGCGGCTGTGCCCTATCTCACATTCCGCCCTCCTTATCGGAGCTCAGAGGCCACGCTGTGGCTCCCAGCTGCGGAGGGAATGGCTCCCAGCTGCAGAGGGAAAGGCCGTCACCGCTCTGGGACGGGGTGAGGACCCTCGGAGACGGACATTGTCCTCCCTCTTCTCCTGCCTTGTCACCCACCGCCTCTGGTTAGGGCCAGAGCAGGGCCAGAGCGGCCGGGAGGGAGCCGGGGCCGGGAAGCCTGTCTGGATTCCCTTCTCCCATCCGGCCTCCCTCTCCAGAGAGTGAAGCGGTGAGGCCGCCTCCTCTCTGCAGTGTTTACGCACTGGAACCTTCTTCAGACACAGTCTTACCTCAAAGTCCACATGCACAACGCGTATCGCCTTACTGAAGCCGGGAGGAGGGTCCACCACCTCCGGGTTCCAAACCAGCTGGGACCACACTTAGAGGAGTCACTGCCCAGAAAGATGTCTAGGTCGCTAAAGGTCCCTCCCAGTCCTGGAACGTTCTATGTTGAAATAACAGCATATATATATATATATTTCTTATTGACTTTTTACAGAGAGGAAGGGAGAGAGATAGTTAGAAACATCCATGAGAGAGAAACATCCATCAGCCGCCTCCTGCACGCCCCCACTGGGAATGTGCCCGCAACCAAGGTACATGCCCTTGACCAGAATCGAACCTGGGACCCTTCAGTCTGCCGGTTTCGGTAAAATAACAACTTTCAAGGCAGAATTGAATGCGACTGGAGCAAAGCAAGGAAGCAGTGTATTGGGGGTTTGGTGATCCCTTGGGAAGCTATACTGACAGACATAGGGGAAGCCACCCCATATCCTGAATCCAGTAAGTCCTCACTTAACATCAAAGGAAGGTTCTTGGAAACAGGGATTTAAAGCAAAACAAGGTATAATGGGACCAGTTTTACCATAGGCTGATCGATATACACAAGAGTTCAGTTCCTGTGTCACAAAAACATCACCAACGCTCTTACATAAGGAGTCCCAAAACGTTTCTAATACTAGAATTTGAAATAACGTGAGCTATACATACATTTAAGAAAGATTAATAAAAGCAAGATTGCCAAAACCAGTTTGGCTCAGTGGATAGAGCGTCGATCTGTGAACTGAAGGGTCCCAGGTTCAATTCCAGTCAAAGGCATGTGCCTTGGTTACGGACACATCCCCAGTGGGGGGCGTGCAAGGGGCAGCTGACCAATGTCTCTCATGGATATTTCTAGCTCTCTATCCCTCTCCCTTCCTCTCTGTAAAAAGCCATACAGCTTTCTCCTTGCATCGCCCTCCTTGAACTTCGATAAAGAGGGCATTGGAACATATGCCGTTAGAGCAACATCCTCAGCCTGTTTTCTGCCCATAGAAAGTCGTGGGCCCAGCTGAAACCGGTTTGGCTCCGTGGATAGAGCTCGGCCGGCCTGCGGACTGAAAGGTCCCAGGTTCGATTCCGGTCAAAGGCATGTACCTTGGTTGCGGGCACATCCCCAGTAAGGGTCGTTCAAGAGGCAGCTGATGGACGTCTCTTTCTCTTCGATGTTTCTAACTCTCTATCCCTCTCTCTTCCTCTCTGTAAAAAATCAGTAAAAAAAGTATTTTTTTTTTTAAAGTTGGGGCCCAAATCTTTTTACATTTGGTCCCTTCTTGTCTAGATTGACATCGCTTTTATGTTCTGTGGATCTTGTGTGTCTGATCTGAACTCGCTCTATGCACAAAAAGCCACCCCATAATTATTGGTGAGATCTCCTTCTTTCTCTCTCTCTCAATTTAACCCCTGACACGTTAGGTGTAAGAGGAGGCCGTGGGACAGTAACTTATGATTCCTGAACGTCCTTTTAATCAGCTAGCTAGGTCCTAAGACAGCGCCTTGATTCTTTCAGAGGTGCCCACAAAGTATCTTTCAGCCCTTGGTATTTTTTGAAGCCATTATCTTATATTTGATCATCTCTTTTGGCTTACAGGGGCAAAGGTGAGAAAGTGATTTCCTTCATCCTAGCATTTTTATATCCCCTCTAAATTCTGCTTCAAATCTGGCTAGTTTGACATTTTCAACATTCTGCTTAGACATTTCTTTTCTCAAGGCCAAGTGTCCAGTAGATCCACTTCTTGTCTTCCACGTTACCATGGATACTCAGTTACCTTGCTTTTTTTCCTCTCCGAGCCTCCAGTAAGGGTTTTTTTTTTCACCATTTTTCCTCTCTTCACCACAGCCCAGTTTCAATGTCACACGTAGTATTTCCTTTTTCTGCTGGCACCCATTTTTGTCAGTTATCTATTGCTGCGTAATAAAGCACTGTCGTCTCCACGCTTTCAAGTCATCTTTATTTCGCTCTAGGCTGGTGATTCACACTGTTCTGGTCTCATCTGGACTCCCACGTCGGGGGCAGTCGGTCACCCCGGGGCTGATTCAGGATGGGTTTGGTTTGGTCAGGCTAGCTTAGGCACAGGACTTGCGTGAAAAGGGCAGAGAGCAGGGGGAGGGCAATCCCAATTGCACGAGCGCTTTTCAAGCCCCGGCTTACATCACGCTTGTGAAAATCCCATTGGCTCAACCCGCAGGCACTGAGCTCAGGGTGGAGAGTGTCTCAAAATCCCACAGCAAAATACGTGGCTATAGAGAGGTGAGGAATCGGGGCATTTGCAACTTAGTACAGAGATGCGTGTTATATCTGCTTACTAAAAACCATCTGGAAGGGTTCCTCTTTCTTCCCCAGGGTTCTGGGGTACATCCTGTGGCACAGGGATTAACCGGTCTATGAAGGTTTAGTAAAATTCCCCCGTGACCCCATCTAACCTAGTGCCTTTTTCATAGGGTAGTTCTCTTACAATCATTTCTGTTTATGGAAATTGGTCTGCTTAAACTTCCGGTCACTACTGGAGGCCTTTTAGTCAATGATGTATTTTCCTAGGTGTTTCTTCTAGGTTTTCAAATTTGCAGAGTTGTGCAAAGTAGTCCTTAAAATTAAAATTTTTAACCCTGCCAAAACCGGTTTGGCTCTGTAGATAGTCGGCCTGTGGACTGAGGGATCCCAGGTTCGATTCCAGTCAAGGGCATGTACTTGGTTGCGGACACATCCCCAGTGGGGTCATGCAGGAGGCGGCTGATCGATGTCTCTCTCTCATCGATGTTTCTGACTTTCTATCCCTCTGCCTTTCTCTAAAAAAATCAATAAAATATATTTAAAAATTTTAACCCTAACCAGTTTGGCTCAGTGGATAGGGTGGTGGCCTGCGACTGAAGGGTCCCAGGTTCAATTCCGGTCAAGGGCACATCACTTGGTTGCTGGCACATCCCCAGTAGGGGTGTGCAGGAGGTAGCTGATCAATGTTTCTCTCTCATCAATGTTTCTAACTTTCTATCCCTCTCCCTTCCTCTCTCTAAAAAACAAAACAAAAAAAATCAATAAATTTTAAAAAATTAAAAATTTTGTCTCAATGCTAACTTTTCACTATTTTTATTTTGTGTTACTGCTTTCTCCTCTTTTTATTAGTAGCTTGCGTATTTTGATTTTTTTCAAAAACTCAAAATACTCTTCATTTATTAATTATATTTTTCCCCGTTTTCTTCACCGGTTCATGTGTGATCCTTATGACTTCCTATGTGCTCTGTTCCCTTGCATTAGTGTGTGTGTGGGCATTGAAGGAGATGCCTATTTTTGTCCTACTGATTGCCTTTCTTTTTTTTAAATATATTTTATTGATTTTTTACAGAGAGGAAGGGAGAGGGATAGAGAGCCAGAAACATCGATCAGCCGCCTCCTGCATGCCCCACATGGAGATGTGCCCGCAACCAAGGTACATGCCCCGACCGGAATCGAACCTGGGACCCTTCAGTCCGCAGGCCAACCCTCTATCCACTGAGCCAAACCGGTCTCAACTACTGATCGCCTTTAACACCATACACTATTGCCCTTGTATAATGCTCTGTCTCCCTTTTTCCTTATTGGAGCCTCAACTATTTGGCCTGTCGGCTTTAAATGATATTGACTCACACATGCAGCAAAGAGCTCTCCATACAGTCCTCTCCGTCTCTCCTTTTTCACTTCTTTAGTTGTGTTGCTTCTACCTGTCAAAGCATCCACCACTGGATACTCTCCTTCCACCCTCCTCCCCACGGTCATTCCGGTCTTTTATCCCACATTAAAGATACCCAATGACCACCACCTGTCCTCGTGCTTCCGGTTCACCCATCATTTCCTGGTTGGATGCGGCTTGTCTTTCAGTAGAATCCTAAGGGGTTACTTCCTGAGCTCCGGCATGATTAAAACTTTATAAAAAATTACCCTTGGTACTTGGGCAGCTTAGCTGGTATTAAACACTTAAGTTCCCATTTTTAGTTTGAGTTTCTTGAAAATGTTGCTCCACTGCTACGGACTCTTTGAGAAGTCTGATACCAACCTGATCTTTGGTAAAAAAAAATAAAATAAAAACTAGGTCTTTTGGCCTAGAGAGCCCCCCTGCTCCCCCTCTTCACCATTTTTTAAAATATATTTTATTGATTTTTCACAGAGAGGAAGAGTGATAGTTAGAAACATCAATGAGAGAGAGACATCAATCAGCCGCCTCCTGCATGCCCCCTACTGAGGATGTGCCCGCAACGAAGATACATGCCCTTGACCGGAATTGAACTTGGGACCTTTCAGTCCGCAGGCCAATGCTCTATCCACGGAGCCAAACCGGTTTCGGCTCCTCCTCTTCACCTTTAACGTGTAATGGCTAGCTAGGATATTTTCAGTTGGTCATCCTGAGACAATTTTCTAAATGGCCAGGGAGTCAGGACTGGAGAAGGGGATGGGCGGGGTCAGCGTATATGGGATGGCTTCTCCTCCCTGTTTTGCTGATTTAGTTCCTTGGATTAGATCCATTTCTGCCTTTGAACAGGAAAATGTCAGCCCAACTGACTGGGGCTCAGTGGCTGGGCGTGGACATATGAACCAGGAGGTCACAGTTCTAGTCCCGGTCAGGGCCTATGCCCAGGTTGTGGTTGTGAGCTCAATCCCCAGTAGGGGGCGTGCAGGAGGCAGCCGATCCATGATTCTCTCTCATCATTGGTGTTTCTATTTCTCTCTCCCTCTCCCTTCTTTTCTGAAATCAATAAAAAATATAGTTAAAAAAAAAAAAAGGAAAGGAAATGGTCAGTCTTTATTGGAGGTATCCCAGGCTCCGCGCTATCCTGCCTCCTGAAATGGGGAAGGCATGCTCTCCGGCCTGGGCACAGCACACAGGGACACGAGAGCCCCTTGATGCTCAGGAAGATGTGCGAGGCGGGTCCAGGCGGTCCCGGGCAGGGCTGGAGCACGCCAGGAGCGAGACGTCGGGCACCCCGAACAGAGAAGAGGGTCCCCGCTGTCCAGGGCCACGTCTCCCGTGGGGTCAGCGAGCCAGCGCAGGCAGGGTCCACAGGACTCACTCCTGGAGCCCCGGCGGCTGGGACAGGATTCTCTGCTCCAGCTGGGCATACCTCGGCAGGAGGGCGGCATAGACCTGCATGGGCAGAAAGAGCAGTTTATTTTATTTTTTATTTTTTTTAACGTATTTTATTGATTTTTTACAGAGAGGAAGGGAGAGGGATAGAAAGTTAGAAATACCGATGAGAGAGACATCGATCAGCTACCTCCTGCACGCCCCCCACTGGGGATGTGCCCGCAACCAAGGTACGTGCCCTTGACCAGAATCGAACCTGAGACCTTTCAGTCCGCAGGCCGACGCTCTATCCACTGAGCCAAACCGGTTTCGGCAGAAAGAGCAGTTTAGAAGGAAAAGGGGAGCAGCCTCTTCCATCTCTTGAAATTTAAAATTTTTACATCCCTTTTACTGGCCCTTTAATTTTCTTGCTGGGCAAAAGAAAGGACGTGTCAAACCATAAAAAAAAAAAAAATGCTGCTGCTTCTCAAACTGTGAGTTTAAAATGGTTTTAAATGCAAATTATGACGAGAAGCCAATTTTTGTTATCAAATCTACAAAATTAAAAAAAAAAATTCTGCTGAAACCAGTTTGGCTCAGTGGATAGAGCATCGGCCAGTGGTCTGAAAGGTCCCAGGTTCGATTCTGGTCAAGGGCATGGACCTTGGTTGCGGGCACATCCCCAGTAAGAGGTGTGCAGGAGGCGGCTGATCAATGTCTCTCTCTCATCGATGTTTCTAACTCTCTATTCCTCTCCCTTCCTCTCTGTAAAAAATCAATAAAATATATTAAAAAAAAAAAATTCTGGTGAAGAGACTGGGACATGGCTGTCTCCTGGCACAGCTGGTGGAAGTTGCTGGTGCAACCCTTCTGGGAATCGACTCGACTGGATGCCTGTACAAGGAGCTTGAAAATGCCCGTACCCTTTGACCCCGTGATTCTACTCTGCAGAGCTCTCCTAAGGAAAGAATCCTCAGTGTAGGTGACAGGCCCACCAACGGTCTTCTTAGACACCACGAAACATTCAGACTCACGACTAGCATGGGCCACTCAGTGGCCTTCAAGAGGGTACACTGGGCCGAGACCGGTTTGGTTCAGGGGATAGAGCGTCAGCCTGTGGACTGAAAGGTCCCAGGTTCGATTCCGGTCAAGGGCATGGACCTTGGTTTTGGGCACATCCCCAGTAAGGGGGTGTGCAGGAGGCAGCTGATCGTTTTCTCTCTCATCGATGTTTCTAACTCTCTATCCTTCTCCCTTCCTCTCTGTAAAAAAAAAAAAATCAATAAAATGTATTTTTAAAAAATGCTCAAGTAAATTATGGCTCATTAGCCAGAGATAATATTATGCAGTCATTAAAAATAGCGTGCATGTGCATTCTTAAGAATGTAAAGACATGTGGTGATGCAGAATTTTATATATATGATATATATGATATATATATATATATATATATATCATATATATATAATTACATTACATATATATAATTATTATATATACAAAACTATGTGTACAATATGCTGTATAATAAACCCAAACCTAAAAACCAACCAGGGAAAGAGGACCACAAAGAAATAAACCCCAAATTCTTACCCTTTATTTATTTTTTAAAAAATATTTTATTTTTTTTCTACCAAGAGGAAGGGAGAGGGACAGAGAGCCAAAAACATCGATGAGAGAGAAACATAGATCAGCTGCCTCCAATCCTCCCCACCCCCTCACCAGGGATGTGTCCTCAACCAAGGTACATGCCCTTGACCGGAATCGAACCTGGGACCCTTCAGTCCGCAGGCCAACGCTCTATCTGCTGAGCCACACCGGTCAGGGCCTTTGTTCATTTTTTTTAAGGCTGTTTTCTCCTGTGGCTCCACCAGCCCCGTCTGAGAAACAGCTCCCTCCACATGAGCACACGCTCTCTCACAGATAGCAGCGCTGAAGACCAAAAGGCCCACTTCCTGGGGCCTCACAGACCCCGCTAGTCCCAGCCAGCCCCATTCCTGCTGCCTTTGGCTCCATCAGCTCCAAAGTCAAGTGCGTCAGTCACTGTCTGTGCAATGAGGACCTTCTCCCGGTGCAGCGAGAGCAGCTCTGTCTGTGCACACAGAGGAAGTGAGAGGCCCAATTTCCCCCCCAGGGAAGAAATCACAACATTCAGCTCAGCCCAGAGAGAAAACATCCAACACTGTTACTCTCCATTTTCCACTTCCGCCCCGCACTCTGGACCCGCACAGAGAAAACAGGCCGTCACCCGCTCTCCAGGAATTCACAACCCCGTCCGCACATACGCCGCTTAGGCCAACAGTCAGAGACCGGTCACCGCTTGCAGCCCGGTGTGGAGAAGGACTCTGAGGTCACACTTGGCTTTCGGGGTAACGCGTTCCACCAGCTATTAGTGACTGGCCGAGCCCAAGCCAGGGGGGCAGGTGGGGGGCCGCACAGAGGTATTTACTCCCTGTAATGCGGCAGGCTACAGTGGCTGGTTTCCTTAGCTCAGTGGTTCTCAACCTTCCTAAGGCCGCGACCCTTGCATACAGTTCCTCATGGGGTGGTGACCCCCACCCATGAAATGTTGCTACTGTGATGCATCGTGATGTAAATATCTGCATTTTCCCATGGTCTTAGGCGACTCCTGTGAAAAAGTCGTTCAACCCCCAAAGGGGTCGAGACCCACAGGTTGAGAACCGCTGCCTTAGCTTTCCCCAGCTACCTGCTTCCCTGCATCCTGGAGAGGGTGAAAGAGCCAGACCCTGCACCAGCCTTCCTCACAACCAAGGCTGACCATGTGACCAAGTAAGTCGTCATTTGTTGCAGAGTTGAGGGGAGCAGACAGGATGCCTGGAGAAGTGTGTGAGGGCAGACTCTGCCCAGCGAGTGGCGGGTGTGAGCAGCTGCAGGCTCCCTGTCACCATCTGGGACACGTCTAGAGCGGCAGGAGCCCGTACGGGAGCCACAAGCCATCTGGGCCTGTGTGCACTGGAGATGTGGCTGGTGCTATAAGCACACACCAGATTTCCAGAATCACTGATGTGGCTGGTGCTCTGAGCACACACCAGACGAAAAAGAAGCAAAATACAACATTCGCCCTTCTTAATGATCACATGTTGAGATGACAATATTTTGGACTTACTGAATGAAATAAAATATTATTAAAAGTTGCCAGGAAAAAAAAAAGTTGCCGAAACCGGTTTGGCTCCGTGGATAGAGCGTCGGCCTGCGGACTCAAGGGTCCCAGGTTCGATTCCGGTCAAGGGCATGGACCTTGGTTGCCGGCACAACCAAGTAGGGGGTGTGCAGGAGGCAGCTGATCCATGTCTCCCTCTCATGGATGTTTCTAACTCTCTATCCCTCTCCCTTCCTCTCTGTAAAAAAAAAAAAATCAATAAAATATATTTTTAAACATACAGCGGTACCTCAAGATACGAGTTTAATTTGTTCTGTAACCTTGAGGCGTGGGAAACTATGAAATGCTGGAGTCTCGGTAAACTGGTGGGTCGTGTGCAGCCGGCCGATCCGCGCGATGACTCCTATCTCAAACGTTGCTCGTATTTCAAAGCAAAAATCGCTCAAAGGCTCGTATCTCAAAAACCTCGTACGTTAGGGCACTCGTATCTCGAGGTACCACTGTATTATTAAAAGTTGTCATTTATTTCTCTATACCTTCTTCAAAAGTGAGACTAGTGGAAATTTTTTGATGGCCTAGGTGGCTCTCCTGAGGTTCCCACTGTCCACTGCTGATCTGGAGAACTTCAGGGATCCTGGCACTGAGCCCTGACACTGTTGAACCCCCGGACCAGCACTGGCAATGACCTTCAGACCTCTTGGACCCAAACCTCAGATCTGAGTGCTACAAACCCTGCACGCCCTGTGCTTTGGCGACAGTCTCTCTGGGGCTCCTGTGACTGGTGAAACGGAAGGGCCTGCCCTGAGGCATGCGGAACAATGAAGAGGTGCCCAGCAATCTGAGCCCTGAGGCTGTAAAATCAGCGGTCACCGTATCTGTGCATCTCCGCGCACAACCGGCTTCTCTGGCTCTGGTTCCTGGACAATTAAAAAAAAATAAGCCTGCCGAGACCGGTTTGGCTCAGTGGATAGAGCATCGGCCTGCAGACTGAAGGGTTCCAGGTTCGATTCTGGTTGGGGGCATGTACCTTGCTTGTGGGCACATCCCCAGTAGGGGGTGTGCAGGAGGCAGCTGATCCATGTTTCTCTCTCATTGATGTTTCTGACTTTCTATCTCTCTCCTTTCCTCTCTGTAAAAAAAATCAATAAAATATATTTAGAAAGAAAAAAAAAAAGCCCTAACCGGTTTGGCTCAGTGGATAGAGCATCGGCCTGCGGACTGAAGGGTCCCAAGTTCAATTCCAGTCAAGGACATGTACCTTGGCTGTGGACACATCCCCGGTTGGGAGTGTGCAGAAAGCAGCTGATCAGTGTTTCTCTCTCATCAATGTTTCTTTTCTTTTGTTTAAAAATATATTTTATTGATTTTTTTACAGAGAGGAAGGAGAAGGATAGAGTTAGAAACATCAATGAGAGAGAAACATCGATCAGCTGCCTCCTGCATGCCCCCTATCCACTGAGCCAAACCGGTTTTGGCATCTCGTCGATGTTTCTAACGCTCTATCCCTCTCCCTTCTTCTCTGTAAAATATCAATAAAATATATACTTTTTAAAAAAGTAGCATTTCCCCTTTCATGGAGCACATCAACGTGAATGTAGGCGACAGAGAAAAACTTACCTTTTGAGGAGGGAAGGGGAGAACCCGGCCGATTCTCACCGTGCAAATGCTATACGCGAATTCGGACGGTCTCTCACCTGAGAAGCTCCGGGGTTCGGGGTAGCAGCTAACCGGGGGCTCGGGGCTAACTTCACCACCTCGGAGAAGGGCACGCCGGTCTCAGCTGCAAGGCCTGGAAAAGGAGAGCTCGGTTCATGTCGGCGCATGTGGCCAATCAGGACGCTAACAGGAAACAGCGTTTTATCTCGGGAGTGACCAAATGGTCTAAAATGGGATCAGGGCGATGGTGGCACGACTCGGTAGGTTCATTCGAAATCGCTGAATTGCATCCTCACCACGGGGTGGTTCTTATGTCACGTGATGGTGCCTCGACAAAACCATTCAGAGAGAGAGAGAGAGAGAAGAAAAATCTCAAGTGCAGGCCTCCTCAGCAGGGCCTGGTGTGTCCAGCTCTCTGACAGCACCTGTCAGTCCTCGGCTGAGCCCTGGCATCTAAGCGGGGAGGGCCGCCTGCCTCATCCCCCTCACGTGATTCCTCCCTCCCAGCGTCTCCATCACTCACTATATGCGAGCCACCCCCTCAGCGGCTTTCAATTCCTCCTGCCTCGGAGCCTTTTCACCGGCTGGAATGTTCTTCTCTTTCCATGTACAGCGGTACCTCGAGATACGAGTTTAATTCATTCCGTAACCTTGAGGCGTGGGAAACTATGAGACGCTCGAGTCGAGGTAAACTGGTGGGTCGTGTGCAGCCGGCCGATCCGCGTGATTACTCCTATCTCAACTGTTGCTCGTATTTCAAAGCAAAAATCGCTCGCTCGACGGCTCATATCTTAAAAATCTCGTATGTTAGGGCACTCGTATCTCGAGGTGCCACTGTACTTTTCTCCTGGGAGAAGCAGCGGCCTAGAGCATCCCTGGCCTGGCAGGCTCCCTCCCCCTCTGCCTCTCTGCACCAGCGGCTGCCCTCAGCACTTCTCTCAGTTTCCGGCCACCGGGGTGTGGACAGTCCCTGCCTTGCTCTGGGAGGCCGGCGCCTGGGTCTCATTAGCGCCTGGGTCCTCGCACACTGCCTGCATACAGGAGGCACTCAATAAATACTCACCGAGCCAACGAGAGGCCGCGCTGGAAAAGAGGGAAGGCGGCCGCAGGTGGGCAAGGGACAGGGAAGGGTTTGCAGGCAATGTAAGGAGTAGCATCGGACGGACAGGGCGGACAGGTAAATCACCCCACCAGGAGTGCAGGAGCCCTGGGCAGAGGGGAGGCGCAGTTTCGTCTCTGAGGGCTGGGAGAACCCTTAAGGTGCACGGGCAGCCGCAGGAGCAGCCTGGGCCGTCAGGGGGCAGAGGAAGCTGACCACACGGAAGGGAGAACACTCTCGTGGGCCCGTGCTGCTCCGGCCACAACCGCTCCCACGTGGGGAGATCCCTTTCCTACCGGGACTGCAGGGAGGCCTCCGGAGAGCAGAGCCGCCCGCGCCCCTGTCCAAGGTCCTGAAGTGCTGGCTCCCAAGCCTTCTCCGTGGACTCATCGCCCCGCTCTTGCTGAAAAGACTCCGGACATCACCCACCTCTCCTGCCCACGAGCTGTCCTCACCCAGGCACTCGTGCCCTCAGTACGCCTGCGTCTGTTCCCCACGAGCCTGTGCTGAGCCTGCTTCTGGCCAGGCCTCGCTCAGGACCCTGCCACGCTTTTCCCCACTTTACGCAGAGGATAAAGGGATTGAAAATCGGGGTTGGTTCTTGCCTTCTGGGCAATGTCTCAAAAGACTGGGGACACCCTCGTCTCCCCCTTTCCACCCTCCTCAGCCCCGTGAGTGCCCACCCGCTCTCCCCCCTCCATCGACCTACCGTGGAAGGCTCGGTACGCGGAGCCCACGCAGGCAGAGTTGGCAGTGTCCGTGACATATACGGGGGCGCCAAACACATCCGCGAGCACCTGGGGAGCACAGAGGTTCTGCCTGTGGCGGGTGCTCCGGGGAGCCTGGCACACATTTTTCAAGCTCTCCCCTCCTCCGTCTTCTGAGGCCTCGCAGGACACTCTGCTGCCTTAAAGGAAGTGTACTTGGCCACGTGCCCGTGATACAAGGCTCTGGAGGACCTGCAGGAAGTCTCGAGTGGAGGACCACAGCTCTTCGGGCTGTCCCTGCACTATCTCGCCACGGCATCCGAGACGAGGAGGAAGATTTAGGAAGTATGCGCAGCAAATGGTCAGGCTGGAGACGGCTGGGTAGCAGACTAATATTCGCAAGCCCACACCCAACGGACAAGGCCATGTTTTATAGCAGTGGTTTTCAACCCTCCTAAGGCCGTGACCCTTTAAGACAGCTCCTCATGGGGTGGTGACCCCCAACCATAAAATCATTTCCGTTGCTACTTCATCACTGTCATTTTGCTACTGTTATGAACTGTCATGTAAATATCTGATAGGCAGGATGTATTTTCGTTGTTACAAACTGAACATAATTAAAGCATAGTGATTAATCACAAAAACAATATGTAATTATATACTGTGAAATATTTATGTCTAATGACAAATAAATTAAATTTTTTGTCTTGAATCGTGGTGCAGCATGGGTAACAGTCTTCATATAACAACAGTAAACTACATGGCTACACTTTGTTACACCGAGGGGCGGTGTGTTGGTTCCTAAGACCATGGGAAATAGGTGTTTTCCGCTGGTCTTAGGCGACCCCTGTGAAAGGGTCGTTCAACCCCCAAAGGGGTCGCAACCCACAGGTTGAGAACCGCTGTTTTATAGGAATAAATATAAAGTTTTCCATTGAGGCCCTCAAAATAAATTGCATCCATGTAGAAGGAAGGACATGTGCTAAGAGGAGTTCACATGGAAAAGACTTGGGGGTCTTTCTTGTTGTTAACCCTCACCAGCAGATATTTTCCCATTGATTTATACAGAGAGTGGAAGGGTGGGGGAGTGACAGAGAGAGAAACATCGATGTGAGAGATGCATTGACTGGGTGCCTCCCACAAGCACACTCACTGTCCCAGACCGGGGATTGAGCCTGCAACTGAGGTATGTGCCCTTGACCAGAATCGACCCCAGGACCCTTCAGTCTGTGGGCCGACGCTTAATCCACTGAGCCCAACGGGCTAGGGCAAGACTTGGGGGTCTTGACTGACCAGAGATATTGCCCCATAGGTATCCCCTGAGGGGACCACTGTGCACCCCTCTCCCGATGCGATGGATATTGGCCTCTAATGGCTCACAGCTGTCCCTCCTGGAAAGAACTGCTCCCTGCTGATCAGAGGCTGCCTCTCACCGAAGGCCAGTTGGCTCCCTTACCTTCAGACGAAAACAAGTCTGTGGCAGAGTTCCTGTCCCAGATCTCCCCATGGGACAGAGCTGAAGCCGATGCCAGCCAAAAGCACATCCTTGCTTGCCCTTCTCCTGCCCTGCCTGCCTCTCCCACCCCCTCTCTCCCAGGAGAACTCTCTCAACACAGCACTTTCTTAGAAGACGCCCGTGTGAGACTCTGCTTCCAGAGAATCTGATCTAAGTCAAGAGTCGATGCAGTTATTCAAAGGCAGCCTCAGGCTACCTCCCAAAATACTCAGCCCCCAGATGCAGCAGCCCGATGGTCAGACATCTGCAGGTTGACTCCAATTTCGGTCACATCTCTCTAGCAGAGGGGAGGATCAGGAAGACAGCGACCAAGCCTGGCAACGGTATGACATGAGGAATGGTGGAGAAGTCAGAGATCTTTAAACCGGAAGGCAGCCGCTTTGTGGAAGGCCAGAACTCTGGCAGGCGATGTCAGGTTTGGCGTGTGTGACTCCAGAGGCCGGTGCTGGTGTCAGAGAGCGGAGTTACCCAGGGCAGTGGCTTTCCAGAGTCTAAGACAACCTGCTCACAGTACAAGCTGCAAGGCAGCAGATCTGGCTTCCCGGGAGGGAAGGAGTGGGAATAGGCAGTCCCCCTGCGGAGTGTCTGGCTCTTAGAAGTCACAGACAGGGGCCCGGCCACTGTGGCTTGATGGTTGAGCATTGACCTATGAACCAGGAGGTCAAGGTTCGGTTCCCAGTCCGGGCACATACCTAGGTTGCAGTGCCAGTAGGGGGCATGCAAGAGGCAGCTAATCACCCATCCTCTCTCATCCTTGATGTTTCTCTCTCTCCCTTCTTCTCTGAAATCAATAAAAAGACAAACCATTTTTTAAAAAGAATGAACACAAAAGAAACCATCAACAAAACAACAAAACAACTGTATGGGAGAACGTATTTGCAAATGTTATCACTGATAAAGGTTTAATCTCCAACATCTACAGCCAACTTTTACAACTTAGTAAAAGGAAGATAAAGGATCCAATAAAAAAAATGGGCAATGGACCTAAATAGAACCTTTTCGAAAGACGACAGAAGGAAGGCCAAGAGACACATGAAAACATGTTCAAAGTCACTAATTATCCAAGAGATGCAAATCAAAACGACATATTGCATTGTCATTACACCTGGCAGAATGGCAATCATCAACAAATCAATAAATGACAAGCGTTGGTGAGGATGCGGAGAAAAAGGAACCCTTGTGCACTGTTGGTGGGAATGCAGACTGGTGCAGCCACTGTGGAGAACAGTATGGAGTTTCCTCTATAAACTAAAAATGGATCTCCCATTGAACCCAGAAATCCCACTCTTAGGAATTTATCCTAAGAAATCACAAACACAAATCAGAAAGGATTTATGCACCCCTATGTTCATAGCAGCACAATTTACCATAGCTACAATTTGGAAACAGCCCAGGTGCCCATCAGCAGATGAGTGGATCAGAAAACTATGGTACATCTACACCATGGAATCCTATGCTGCCATGAAAAAGAAGGAATTCTTACCATTTGCAGCAACCTGGATGGAACGGGAGAGCCTTATGCTTAGTGAAATGAGCCAGTCAGTGAAGGAGAAGCACCATGTGATCTCACTCATTTGTGGATAATAAAGAACAT
Organism: Lasiurus borealis; assembly: GCA_004026805.1. Classification (NCBI taxonomy): domain Eukaryota; kingdom Metazoa; phylum Chordata; class Mammalia; order Chiroptera; family Vespertilionidae; genus Lasiurus; species Lasiurus borealis. The sequence continues at coordinate 15,942 of PVJN01018896.1, forward strand.
TATAAACCGATGAATAAAAGGATAGATACAGAGGCAGTAAAGCATCAGACTGTCACATTACAGCAGGAAGGTTAAGGAGAGGTGGGGTCGATAAGAGATCAACCAAAAGACTTGTATGCATGCAGATAAGCACAACCAATGAACACAGACCTTGGGGGGTTGGGGTATGCCTGGGAGGGCGGGGCAATGGGGAGATATGTATACAGTGGTACCTCGAGATACGAGTGCCCTAACATACGAGGTTTTTGAGATATGAGCCATCGAGCGAGCGATTTTTGCTTTGAAATACGAGCAACATTTGAGATAGGAGTCATCGCTCAGATCAGCCGGCTGCACACGACCCACCAGTTTACCACGACTCGAGCGTCTCATAGTTTCCCACGCCTCAAGGTTACGGAACGAATTAAACTCGTATCTTGAGGTACCACTGTACATGTAACACAATAATAAATAAATGAATGAATGAATGAACAAACAGATATGGGAGAGATCCTTTCAACACTTACTTGTAGTATGTCTTTGTTGTGAGAGGCCCCGCCAGTGGCCAGAATCTTTGTCTTGGGCACTGCGAGGAAAAAGAAAAAAAAAAAGACTGGTAATTCCCCAGAGTTCCTCAGCCACCAAGGGGCTTGTGTTGGCCCACTGCTTCCGGCTCATCACAGAGGATGAGGGGAGAGACCCTCCGCTGGCTTGTCATATAATTGGCTTTGAGGTTGCTGTCCCACCTACCTCTCAGCATCTTCTTTTTCTTTTAATTATTAAAAAAAAAATCTCTCCAGGAAACAGGAAAGAAGGGACCTTAATTCAATTGACGAAGGCTATATGGCCAACATGTACCACACACAGCATTCTTCACAGAAACATTTAAACTTTACATATATATATGTTTTATTGATTTTTTTACAGAGAGGAAGGGAGAGGGATAAAGAGTTAGAAACATTGATGAGAGAGAGACATCGATCAGCCGCCTCCTGCACGCCCCACAGTGGAGATGTGCCTGCAAGCAAGGTACAGGCCCCCGACCGGAATCTAACCTGGGACCTTTCAGTCCGCAGGCCGATGCTCTATCGACTGAGCCAAACCGGTTTCCGCCACAGAAACATTTAGAAGCGTTCTCTTTAAGACCGGTGTGCTGCCCAGCTGGTGTGGCTCAGTGATTGGAGTACCGACCCAGGAACCAGGAACAGTTTGATTCGGGGTCAGGGCTCATGCGGCTTGAAGGATTCTCTCTCACCATTGGTGTTTCTCTCTCCCTCTCCCTCTCTGAAATCAATAAAAATATCTTAAAAACAAAACAGAAATAGCCTCTCTGCCTGACTGCAGGGAAAGCACCAGGAAGGCTTCTGATAAACTGCAGGGAGTGTATGCACCAAGGAAGTAATGACTCTAGCAAGACAGAAGCCCATAAAGGCGACTGGGAGAATTTCCAGGTGATACACGGAGCCGGAAGAGGGGATTCTAGGTAGTTCTCTTTACTTCCCAAACTTTCCAGGGTAAGGTTTTATTGCTCTTACCAACCAACCTCAACAAAATAAAATCAACACAGAAACACAAGCTGAAAGGGACTCTGATATTAGCCCAGCGCAGATGGGTGCCTGGCTGATGGTGTCTAAACATAAAGAGAGCGACGGTTCTTTAGATAAAGCATCTGTAGCCAGCAGTTAAGAACTCGGACTCTGGCCGAGACCGGTGTGCCTCAGTGAATAGAGCATCGGCCTGCGGACTGAAAGGTCCCAGGTTCGATTCTGGTTGAGGGCATGTACCTTGCTTGCGGGCACATCTACTCTGTGGGGCGTGCAGGAGGCGGCTGATTGATGTCTCTCTCTCATCGATGTTTCTGACTTTCTATCTCTCTCCCTTCCTCTCTGTGAAATATCAATAAAATATATTAAAAAATAAAAATTAAAAAAAAAATTAAAAAAAAAAAGAACTGAGTCTGGACCTAGCCGGTGTGCTCAATGGATAGAGCATCAGTCTACAGACTGAAGGGTCCCAGGTTCGATTCCAGTCAAGGGCACATACCTGGGTCGTGGGCTCAATCCCCAATCGGGGGCATGCATGCAGGAGGCAGCTAGCCATGATTCTTTCTCATCATTGATGTCTCTCTCTCTCTCTCTCTCTCCCTTCCTCTCTGAAATCAATAAAAATTTAAAAATAAAATAAAAAGAATCAAGAGCCTGGAGCCAGAAGCTTGGTTCAGAAGCTCTGCCAGCCTCCACGTGTTAAGTGCGCGACTTAACACGTCTCCTGCTTCGGGAAGCGGGCGTCATGCCAGCACCGACCCGGGAGCGCTGCGGTTAGTAAGGAATGAGTGCTTAGAACCAGGCTGGGCACACAGCAGGTGCTTAATAAATGTTGGGAGCTATTCTTATTATGACCATTAAGCCCTACAACCAGTGCCTCTTTGTTCTCCTTAAACACGATTCTAACAAGATTAGGGCTTAGGGCTGATCAAGAAGGAACCCAAGCGGGTCCATCCACTCAGGAGCTGGAAGATGGAGCCTCTTAGTGTTGGGGAGAGGTGGGCGGTGTGTGTGTGGGGGGGGGGGGGGGGGGGGGGGGGGGGGGGGGGGGGGGGGGGGAAGGGGGAGAAGCAAGCCCGTTCATTTACATGATCCTGTTGGAGAGGAACCCAGCAGAGCTGGCAAGGCCGGTTTGATTGTGCTTTTAGGCCGCTAAGAGGATGAGGAAGTGTACGCGGTTTTGCCCGGGAAACGCGTTAGAGCTGGGGATGAGGACCAGATCACATTACCCTCCTGAGCCCAGGAGGACCGCTGCCCTCGCTGCCTCTCCCTGCTCACCCAGCGGCCCCTCCCGACAGCCAGAGCGCCCTTCCGGCCGCGGTGAACAGCTGTGTCTGCTTTTTCTTTTCTAATATATTTTATTGATTTTTTACAGAGAAGAAGGGGGAGGGATAGAGTTAGAAACATCGATGAGAGAGAGACATCCATCAGCTGCCTCTTGCACGCCCCCTACTGGAGGCGTGCCCGCAACCAAGCTACATGCCCTTGACCGGAATGGAACCTGGGACCTTTCAGTCCGCAGGCCGACGCTCTATCCACTGAGCCACACCGGTGTCGGCTGTGTCTGCTTTTGACTGTGGTGGAGCCGGAACCCTGCCAGGTGGATTTGGGTTCGGCTTCTTTTGCTCAGCGCTCCAGGGGTGAGATCCTCGGCCCTGTTGCCTGCGGGTGAGGCCGGGTCATGGTCCTTTCTGGGTACTTTCACGTTGCGGGAGCCCCCACAAGGCACGTATCCTGTCTGTGAGCAGTGGCTGTTGGGCTGTTTCCCATGGGGGTGATCAAGCACGGAGCCCGGATGAATGGTCTCCGGCATGTCTGTGCAGAACACGCTCGCCGAGGGGTGTGCACGCAGCTCAGTAGGTGCTGCCTAACAGGTTTCCAAAAGGTTTCCTTGCCGGAACCGGTGTGGCTCAGTGGATAGAGCGTCGGCCTGCGGACTGAAAGGTCCCAGGTTCCATTCCAGTCAAGGGCATGTACCTTACTTGCGGGCACATCCGTAGTAGGGGGTGTGCAGGAGACAGCTGATCGATATGTCTCTCTCTCATCGATGTTCCTAACTCTCTATCCCTTTCTCTCCCTTCCTCTCTGTAAAAAAAAATCAATAAAATATATTTTAAAAGAAACAAAGAAAGAAAAGAAAGATCGTCAAGTCCTACAGCTGCCGGCCTGGAGATGAGGCTCCCGGAGACAGAGCGGACAAACAGGCACCCCTGTCTCCTCGTGCAGGCCTGGCCTCCAAGAGCCAGTCACCCCATTTTCGGGCCCCACCAGGGACCCGGCTCCTTTCATCTCTGGCCTGAGGCCCCTGCAAGGGAGCCTTGACAGACAGACCCCGCCAGGCCATGTCTGAGGCCGCAAAGGGTCTCGAGCCCCACGGTGCGAGCGAGACCCTGGCTCCCGCCCCAGAACCCAGCCGGCCACAGCTCACTTACGGACGCGATAGCCCAGGCCCTCGGCGTGGATCCGCTTGGCCATGAACTGTCCTTCGATCAGGGCTCGGATCTCCACATCCTTGGGGAACGCTGGGACCTGTGTCCAGGAGAGAGCGAGTGCAGAGTGAGGGAGGAGCCCTCGCTGTTTACTGATGTGTGTGTGTGTGTGTGTGTGTGTGTGTTAGCATGTGAAACAATGACCCACACTCGGAATGCATGACTCAGGCCTCCAATGGAGTTCAGGCATAGCTGCTGACTCCCCGCACCAAGCATGCACCCTGGCTGAAACCGGTGTGGCTCAGTGGATAGAGCACTGGCCTGGGGACTGAAAGGTCCCAGGTTCGATTCCGGTCAAGGGCATGTACATTGGTTGCAGGCACATCCCCAGTAGGGGGTGTGCAGGAGGCGGCTGATCGATATCTCTCTCTCATTGATGTTTCTGGCTTTCTATTCCTTTCCCTTCCTCTCTGTGAAAAATCAATAAAATATATCTTTAAAGCATGCACCCTGGCACATCAAAAAAAATTTTTTAATTGACTTTAGAGAGAGAGGGAGGGAGGGAGGGAGGGGGGAAAGAGCAAGAGCAGGGAGGGGGGGATAGGAGAAACCTCAATTTGTTGTTCCAGCTATCCATGCATTTACTGGTTGATTCTTATATTGTGCCCTGACCAGGGATCCAACCCGAAACCGTGGCATTTCGGGACGACTCTCTAACCAACTGAGCTACCGGGCCAGAGGCTCAAAAACGTTTGTTTTATCCACAGACAAGGGAGTGAATGAGGCCCCTCAAAGTAGCATGATTCCACAGGCAACTGTCAAATGTCACCCCCAGAAATGGAGCCGACGCAGCTCCAAGACACGCAGCACGCACCTCGCAGTCTTCTGGGCTGAACCTGTGACGCCCGGTCACGTCTGGGGTGATCTCCTTTACGTCAAAATAAAACCCTGAAACAGACCGGGAAGAGGTGAGCTGTCAGCGGTCTAAAACGAAAGGAGGCTGAATCTGGTGTGGCTCAGTGCAGAGATGGTCGGCCTGCGGACTGAAAGGTCCCCAGTTCGATTCCAATCAAAGACACATACCTTGGTTGCGGGGACATCCCCAGTAGGGGGCGTGCAGGAGGCGGCTGATGGATGTCTCTCTCTCATCGATGTTTCTAGCTCTCTATCCCTCTCCCTTCCTCTCTGTAAAAAAAAAAAATCAATAAAAATACATATATTAAAAAAACAACAAAACAAAAGGTGGGCATCTCAAGATTTAGAAAGGGCGGGGTACCATGACCCCACCTCTCTGTCCCTGGGCCCCTCTCCCCCAGGGGATGAGATGTACAGATACTCTCGGTCCCTTGTCTCTGGCAGGTCGGAGGGCAGCTGAAAGGCCTCGGCTAGCTTCCTGAGACAGCTCTGCCTCCGCTCCCCTGGCAGCGGGTCCCGGGAGGCTGCCCACCAGCCCTGAAACACCTGCCCACATCCCCCCCTACCCCCCCCACGCTCAGAGGCCTGTTCTAGACACTGGGCACCTCTCCTAGCAGGGCCCTGCGTCCCCAGCAGGAAGCTGTGCACAGGGATGCACCGGAAGGGAGTAGGCACGGTAGCTGCCACCTCTGAGGCTGTCACCCGGCGCTCTGAGGGGCAGGAGATGCGACAATGGCCCGATCTCCCACTCGGGGTGGCCTCCAGCCCAGCCGCACCCAGAACCCAGGGCCTCCCACCAGCTGTCAGGCCCCTGGAGCGGACGTTAGACCCACAGGCCTCGCCCGGGCCTCTCCCTGGCCCTCCTCTGCCCCTGCTCCCGGGCGCCAGGCCCTGCCCCTCCCCCAGCACCCAGCAGCCTACCCACGTTGCCGCCATTCCCCATCTCCGTGGACCGCAGCGCCCTGGAGAACTCGCTCCAGGAACAGGAGGCCGACTCGTCGCGGATCTTCTCTCTCATGAGAGAGCCATTCTTAAAGCTGCAGAAGAGCACCCAGCCCTGAGCAGGGGGGGGGGGGGGGGGGGGGGTCCCAGGGCTCGCCGACCGGACACGCGTGTTGCCAAGAAGAGGAGCTGCAGGCCAGGCTGGACCACAAGCCCCAGCCGCGGCAGGGCAGGCATCTGGGGCTCTCCCTCAGGTCCCAGGTCTCAGGAATCGCCTGGAAACCCCCTTTTCTTGGGCCATAGACAGAGGAGGCTGCCACAGAGGGGCCCCATGGGGGCAGGGAGCTGGAGCTCTGCACCCGGTAGCATCTGGACAACTGGGAGGGCCTGGCTAGACTGGCTAAAGCAGTGGTTCTCAACCTCCATAAGGCTGCGACCCTTGCATACAGCTCCTCATGTGGTGGTGACCCCCAACCATGGAATTTTGCTACTGTGATGCATCGTGATGTAAATATCTGCATTTTCCGATGGTCTTAGGCGACCCCTGTGAAAGGGTCATTTGACCTCCTAAGGGGTCCCGGCCCACAGGTTGAGAACCGCTGGGCTAGCCCCACATACTCTCCAGCAGTTCCTGGGGCGTCAAGGCTCAGAAACCCCCCTCTGTAGTGTCAGCAAGGGTTTGAAGGCCTGTGCTCAGCACACCCCCTTCCTCCAGGAAGCGAACCTACCAGGTGCCAAACATGTCGGCACGGTGCCAAGTCAACGCTCCCTTCTCCTCCCGCGATGAGCCAGGCGTGGCCCACACACGCGAGGGCGTCTGCCCCGGGCCACACGCAGGCTGAGCACCCCGGATGGGGGTGGCAGGGATGGAATTGGGACCCAGGTTTGGGGGGCTCCAGGTCCTGGCTTCTTCCCCACCCAGCTCTGTGTCAGCAGGACCCAGGGAATGCCGGGGCCCCAGCTGCCCACAGGAGCCTGCTCATTGGGACAACTTGGGGCGCTCCCAATGGGGGGGGCACAGGGCCCGCCTCTCCGTCCTCGCCCCCCACCTACCACAGCAGCGCCATGTAGTGCTGGGTGGCGACGGGGCTGCAGAAGATGTGGCCTTCCAGCGCGGGCCGGGGCTCCCGCAGCCAGAGGAACAGGGTGTCGCTGGTGCCCAGGCTGACCTGAGGAGAGATGGGCGGGTGAGGGCCCCGTCTCGGCCCAGCTCCCGCGCCCCGACCCCCTCGCTGCCCTCCTCCTGCTGCAGACCGAGCGGTAAACGCCGCTTGCGGGGAGAAACCTCTCCTGACCCTCCCGCGCCACAGGAGCCCGAGGTCAGCTCCCCAGATACAGGCTGCCCTGGCTCCTGGGAGCTGACTTTCTAGAATGTACCACGACGGCGGCTAACTCAGGGTGTGGGTGGTGGCTGGTTCCCCCAGCGGTTCTCCCACTAAACCCGGGAGGGCGTGGGTGAGGTCTGCCTTTCCCAGCTGGGGAGCCCACACACTCGGGCCCAGTGGTTCTCAACCTGTGGGTCTCGACCCCTTTGGGGGTTGAACGACCCTTTCACAGGGGTCGCCTAAGACCATCGGAAAACACCTATTTCCCATGGTCTTAGGAACTAACACACGGCTCCTCAGTGTAGCAAAGTGTAGCCATGTCGTTTACTGTTGTCATAAGAATACGGTTGCCCATGCTACACCACGATTCAAGACAACATTTCATTTATTTGTAATTAGGAAGAAATATTTCACAATTTGTAATTACATATTGTTTTTGTGATTAATCACTATGCTTTCCTTATGTTCAATTTGCAACAACGAAAATACATCCTGCCTATCAGATATTTACATGACAGTTCATAACAGTAGCAAGATTACAGTGGTGAAGTAGCCATGGAAATGATTTTATGGTTGGGGGACACCACCACATGAGGAGCTGTCTTAAAGGGTTGTGGCATTAGGAAGGTTGAGAACCACTGCTCTGGCCCAATGCTGGAACCTTCTGCCACTGTGCCCGCTGGACTGGCCACTGTCAAGGCGGGCAGAGGACTCGGCCAAGGCAAATGGCCTTCTCAGAGAGGGTGTCCCTGTCCCCTCCCTCCGCTGCCTCTGAGACCAGCGGGCCCTTGGCCAGGCCAGCAGGATGACCCCTGGGGCAGACAGGGCTGGCTCCACCTGCGGGTGTGAGCAGTCACCTTACCGCAATGTCACCTTCCTCCAGCCTCATGCCTGCCAGCGACGCTGAGGATGGGAGGGGAGGAGCCTCTGGTTAGCACGGAGCCAACGACCATCGCCCCCCGCCCCCCAGATGGGAGCACAGCCCCCACCTCCGCCCTGAACCCACATGCGAAGGGTAGAGGCCGGAACAGGGTGAGCTGAGGCCTCAGGAAGTCCCCAGAGGAGGTCCCGGGGTGAGAGTGGAGGCTCTGTGGTCAGGGCGTTCGTTTCGGGCTGGGACTCTTCCCGAAAGCAGTCCACACTCCCCACCCAAGTCAGGGGGCCCCAGGGGTGCCAAGAACTGAGGGGGCCAGATCAAGACACCAGGACACACATGGCTGAAAAAGACGGATGTGAGTGAGGGCGCTCCCTGGCCCGGGGGTGTGGAAAGGGCAGGGTTATGTGGCCCCCACAGCGATCCCGATCTGCCTTGTTCACTGATGACTGGAAGAAGGCCTGTCACGGAATAGATGCTCACTAAACATCGGGAGAATGAATGAATGAGTGAATGAATGGAAGGAGAAATGTGGGAAGAGGTGGACGCAGACATTGGTGGTGAGGTGCCATCAGCAGTGTGTGTCAGAGCCTCGGGTCCAGGAATCCCTCCAAGAATGCATCCTCTAAAGCAGTGGTTCTCAACCTTTCTAAGGCCTCGACCCTTGCATACAGTTCCTCATGTCGTAGTGACCCCCAACCATGAAATTTTGCTACTGCTATGCATCGTGATGTAAATATCTGCATTTTCTGATGGTCTTAGGCGACCCCTGTGAAAGGGTCGTTCCACCCCCAAAGGGATCGCGACCCACAGGTTGAGAACCGCTGCCCTAGAGAGTCCAAGGACAGGACACAACACAGGATGTGCATCTCAACGCTTGCACCAGGTGGGGCAAGTCCCGGGAGGCCGATGTCAGCAGTGGAGCCTACAGCCAGGGAGGGAGGGGCCCCCCACAGGAGGGGTTCACAGAGGCCAGGCTCTGGACCCAGGCAGGCTCCCGGAGAGCGATCCCCCCCGCTCAGGGACTCACCGGGGTTGTCCCCAGTGAAGGCCACCACTTTGCATTCCGGAGGAAACCCGTAGCGCTGGACGAAGTAGGAGGAAACAGGCCCCTGGTGGAGAGAAACCAAGATGGCGGCAGAGGTGAGCACCCAAGCTGCGGCCTCGCATGACCATTTCAAAACTACAGCTCAAAGACAGAACGGACCTCATCCAGAACCACAGGAAAGCTGGCCGAGGGGAAATTCTACAACTAGAGGGAAAGAGAGGGGCTCATGGAGACCCAGAGGAGCTGCAAAAAGCTGAGGTACGGAGATGCACGTGTGGAGAGGACAGGTGGCGGAGTGCCTGGCTGGCTTCCTCTAGCGCAGTGGTTCTCAACCTGTGGGTCACAACCCCTTTGGGGGTCGAACGACCCTTTCACAGGGGTCACCTAAGACCATCGAAAAATGCAGATATTTACATCACGATGCATCACAGTAGCAACATGGCATGGTTGGGGGTCACCACCACATGAGGAACTGTATGCAAGGGTCTCAGCCTTAGGAAGGTTGAGAACCACTGCTCTAGCGGGAAGGAGACAGAAACTCCCGACTGCACTGAACCCCAGTTCTGGGTGAGACTCATACGGGGGGAGTAGACAAACCCTTACACACTCACACCCGATCAGCCCAGCCATTGGTTAAGAACAGCTGGACAGCCCTGGCCAGGGAGCTCTGTGGGTGAGAGCATTGTCCCCACACGCCAAGGTTGGGGGTTCCATCCCCGGTCAGGGCACTTATAATAACCACCAATGAATGCACACATAAGTGTAACAACGCACAGATGTTTCTCTCTCCTTTCCTCTCTTTGTAAAATGAATAAGCTTTTTTTCCAAAAAAAAAAAAAGAATAACTGAACACACACATGCAGATGTCAACCATCTAAAGAAAATAAACCCAAAAGGCAGTGTGGGGAGGGGGTGCCCCAGGAACCAGGGCCCTCAGGCACCTCCATGAGCTGCTGTGGGACCAGAGGGCAGGGACCCCTCTCGACAGATGCATGGTCTCTAGAGCGCATGGGTAGGAAAATAAAGCGCTTTCTTCCCCTTCCCCTGCCTTGAGTTCTGAAAGTTTAAAATAAACAATGAGCCGGTGTGGCTCAGTGGACAGAGCGTCGGCCTACGGACTGAAGGGTCCCAGGTTCGATTCCGGTCAAGGGCATGTACCTTGGTTGCGGGCACATCCCCAGTAGGGGGCGTGCAGGAGGCAGCTGATCGATGTCTCTCTCTCATCAATCTATCCCTCTCCTTCCTCTCTGTAAAATATCAATAAAATATATATTTTAAAAAAATAAAATAAAATAAACGATGAGATGTCCTGGTGTCCGGGAAGAGAAGTTGGTTCCCTCCAGCTCTTAAAGGGGACATGTCCCTGGAAAGAGGACCTACCACAACGGAGCAGGATGGCATCGGGGGGCCGAGCTTCTCCTCTAAATGAGGTGCACAGGCACCGAGGCAAGCCTGGGCCCAGACCTTGTCCTGGATCTGCAACAAGTTCATTCCAGAACCTATGGAAGACAGGAAACAAGTCTTAGAAACATCTCTTTTTTTTTTTAATATATATTTTATTGATTTTTTACAGAAAGGAAGGGAGAGGGATAGAAAGTCAGAAACATCGATGAGAGAGAGACATTGATCAGCCGCCTCCTGCATGCCCCACACTGGAGATGTGCCCGCAACCAAGGTACATGCCCTTGACCAGAATCGAACCCGGGACCCTTCAGTCCGAAGGCCGACGCTCTATCCTGCCTTTAGATGGCTGTAGCCCTGGGTCGGCAGCCAGACGGCCCCCTCACGAGACATCCGGGGCCAGAATCACCCAGCGAGGCTGCTCCCTGATTCCTGACCTTCAGCAGTGAGCGCTCTGGTCCTCTGCCACCAGCAAGGTAACCAACACCCGCCCTGCCTGCCAGCAGATAACAGGCCTGAAAGACTGGCCCCGCCCAGGTGAACGGGCTCCCACCGCCTGCGTGCCCGCTGCCCGGGCACTCGCCCAGCACCTGCAGGCTCCTCACCATCACTGTAGTCAATCGGGCAGTAGGACCCCAGGAACAGGGAAGCGGCAAAACTGCTGACCAAGGAAATTCTCTGCAAGAGAAGGAAACCGAGAGCTGACTCACTGCCGTATGTGCTAAGCCAGGGGTCGCCAACCTTTCGGACTTACAGACCACTGGTTGGCGGCCGCTGCTCTAAGCAACTAAACACTTCACACACACACACACACACACACACACACACACACACACACACACACACGAGAAGATGCTCCAGTTTCTTCTCTTTTTTTTTAACCCCTTGGGCTGGTTTAGTTCTCCTTTTTTAAAATATATTTTATTGATTTTTTTACAGAGAGGAAGGGAGAGGGATAGAGAGCTAGAAACATCGATGAGAGAGAAACCTCAATCAGCTGCCTCCTGCACGCCCCCCGCTGGGGATGTGCCCGCAACCAAGGTACGTGCCCTTGACCGGAATCAAACCCGGGACCCTCCAGTCCGCAGGCTGACACTCTATTCACTGAGCCACACCGGTGTTGGCTCACATGAGATATATTTCTGTTAAAGGTCAGTGTTAGAAAAGGAATTCAACCGTGACTGTCCATCAAGTAGGAACGTTTAACCAACCTCCGTGTGTGCGTAGGCCTCGGGGTTCTGCTGGTAAATCTTTGCGATCTGGTTTCCGGTGAATCGCTGGAAAAAAGATGGCGAATTCTTAAAAAAGCCAAATCCTCCATGGAGTGAGCAACTCCATGCTCTGGAGAGGAGATCGTCCGTGAAGACGTGACAAAGGCCTCAGAAATGCTTGGCACCTGCTCACCACCTGAGCCACAAAGCCTCGCTGGGCACTGACACCCACGGATACCTGAGCCGTGGACTCAGGGTACCTTCCCACCCACATCCTTCTGACTTCAGGTGGCCCGGGTGGGGTTGGCCCTCTCCCCCAAACCTGTACTCCAGCGAGGGCCGCCTGACAGCCACCCGGGGGTGGGGTGGGACCTTGGCTGAGGAAACAGGCACCCTTTTTACTTTTACTTTTTTCACTGTGACAGGAACTGTATTGTCTGACACGCCCTGAGTCCTTTCAGCGTCCAAACTACCCAAAACCTGAGTTGGAGAGGCTGAAAGCAAGGCTCCACCATCGCCTGTGGGAGGAGCACATCCATGTGCACACCTGGGAACACACTGGGGGGCGGGGGCCTTGCTCCATGGGCAGCACCAGGAGGCAGGATGGCCTTGACCGGAACCAGGGGCCGGAGTACCTCGTCCCGGCTCCTCTGTGACCCACACACAGCCTCGTGTGATCCCCACAGGGACCGGCCACCGTGTGCTCCCAGACACCCAGAGAAAAGGGACGGGAGCCCCAGCCTCACCCCCAGCCCCAGCCCCAGCCCCAGCCCCGGGGAGCCCTGCCCACCTCGTAGGCCCGGGAGCCGGTGAGCCGGCTGAGAGCCTGGGCCCCACCCACGGCGGCCTCCAGCCCGCGGCACTGGGCGCTGGTGCTCGAGTCCATCCACACCGGGCAGTCGCGGACGGAGAAACAGGCCTGGGGAGAGGGGGCCGGGGCTCAGGCGCGTGCGCTCCGCCTGCTGGCGGCGGGGCTGCCGGTCACCCTGCCCTGGTGTGGGTGCCTCTTCCCCGGACGTGACCTTGGGAGCCCCAAGGGCAGGCCCGGCACGCCCACACCTCAGCCCGGCCCACTGGGATCTCTCCCAGAAAGCCGGCGGTGGAAGGTTCTGGGGAGGATGCCCGAGGGAAGGACTCGGGCCACTCTGCCGGGCACCTGGAGCCGGGGCGGAGCGGAGCGGAGAAGCCAGAGCTGGCCTGGCATCAGGGGGCACCCTTCCCCAAAAGGAGGTCCCCAAGGGGCCACGAGCCAGGCAGGCTGGCAGGAGGGGCCGTGCAAGGAGGGCGGCTAGCACCTGACCCTGTGTCCAGACACCAGGCATGCCCACTGCAGGGGGCAGCGCAGACCTTACAGGACCACCACCCCAGCTGCCTTCCTAGACCCCGACCATCCTCAAAGCCTCCCACCTCAGGGCCTTCCTGTCCCCTCTCTAGAAGTTTCCCTGACTCCCCCAGCCCGGCCAGTTACCTGCAGCTGCTCGTGTAACGGGAGGTCTGGTGTGAGGCCGGTCAGCGCCCGACTGGCCCCTGCTTTCCAGTACACACTGCCATGTTGCTGTCCGGAGAAAGCCAAGCACACGTTCGTTAGGTCACACCCTGGTGTCACAGCCTCGGGAGACACAGAACGCACAGAGCGACCCCAGACCACCCCAAAGAACCGGGCTCCGGCCAGCCCCGTCCCTCTGGGCCACAGAGCGCATCCTCCGCACGAGACTCGGTTTTCCTGTCTATACAATGGGGGGAAACTCTGCCCCGTCCACCTCACTACTTGCGGGAAGACTCCAAGAAAGAACCATCAGTCTGGATATCGGTGCTTTTGTAAAACTGGACGTAAATAGTTTGCTCATACTATCACCTGAAATTCACTCATTCATTCATTTCCAGAGGTGGGGCCATTTGGATATTTATAACCTCGTTCTCAGGCCATACAACATTATCCACTTAGCCGAAACCGGTGTGGCTCAGTGGATAGAGCGTCGGCCTGCGGACTCAAGGGTCCCAGGTTCGATTCCGGTCAAGGGCATGTACCTTGGTTGCGGGCATATCTCCAGTAAGGAGTGTGCAGGAGGCGGCTGATTGATGTTTCTCTCTCATCGGATGTTTCTAACTCTCTATCCCTCTCCCTTCCTCTCTGTGGAAAATCAGTAAGATATATTTAAAATAAAATAAAATAAAATAAAATAAATAGTAATGGTTAAAGCTTAAGGATTTTACATACGTAGGCACTGTTAAGTTTTACACATTTAACGCTCACACGGAGCCTATGACAGATGAGGGTGAGGAGGCAGCAGAGAGCTGGACGGTGAAAACGGCAGAGCTGGGGATCAAACCGGGCAGCATACCAGAACCCTCGTGCTGACCACGCCGTGACCCCACCCCCTAGAAATGTTCTGAGGACTCAGGTGATTCGTATCAAAGGCTCAGCACACCTTCGTGGTTAGTAGCCATGGTAGCATCTCAACTACAAACACTGCTCCCATTGTCAGTGTGATTCCTGACTGGTTTTACGTCCAGGAGAGAGAAGAGCCATTTTAGTGCCCCAGTCACCACAGATGCACGTCTATCCCTCCACCCCGCTCCCTCCTCACCCACTGTCCTATTTCTCACAATGAGCACTCGTAAGCACTGTCTCCGATCTTTTTGCAAAGAGCTAAGCCATATTCCCTCTAAGGCAGTGGTTCTCACCCTGTGGGTTGTGACCACTAGCAGGGTCCCCTAAGACCATCAGAAAACACAGATAATTACATTACAATTCATTAACAGTAGCAAAAATGACAGTGATGAAGTAGCAATGAAAATAATTTTATGGTTGGGGGTCACCACCACATGAGGAGCTGTCTTAAAGGGACGTGGCATTAGAAAGGTTGAGAACCACTGCTCTAAGGCACACCAGCTACAGGGGCTTCTACCCCAGCAAAATGCACTCCGTGGGCCTCTAGCACGAGCACCTGCCCTCTCTCGGGGAGCTGGCCCCCCGCCACCGGCGCCGCTGCCCAAGACCGCTGCCCTCCGTGGCCCGGGCGGGCCGCGCAGACAAACCTGGCCGGCCCCGGACAAGGCGAGGACTCGGGAGAAGTCGAAGCCCGAAGCCCTCATCTTCTCCAGGAGGGCATCCAAAGCCTGGGGAGGGAGACAGAGCGAACGCGCCGTGACCGGCCTGGCCCGGGAGCCAGACAACCACCGGCCTCAGCACTCACACGGAGGGGAGGGGCCGGCCGTCACCGCGGAGGGGACGAAGGAGGAACGGATACAGGGCAGCGTGATATCCCAACCACTGAGCCCTCTGGCCAGGGCGAGGCTAAAATTACTTTTAAAAAATGGAAGCACTGCTGAAACCGGTTTGGCTCAGTGGATAGAGCGTCGGCCTGCGAACTGAAAGGTATCAGGTTCGATTCCGGTTGGGGGCATGTACCTTGCTTGCAGGCACATCTCCACAGTGTGGGGCGTGCAGGAGGCGGCTGATCGATGTCTCTCTCTCATCGATGTTTCTGACTTTCTATCTCTCTCCCTTCCTCTCTGTAAAAAATCAATAAAATATATTTAAGAAAATAAATAGCTGAAACTGGTTTGGCTCAGTGGATAGAGCATCGGCCTGTGCACCACGGCCCCACGGTCCGGCTCAACCCTCTGAAGCACGTTCTGGCCAGCCTGCCTGGTGGAAATTCACCCTTGACCCCTGCCCTCCAGGATGAGTCAGGGTCAGGCTGATAAATAAGAAATCAGACCAGTTACCTCAACAGAAAGAATTTCCTGCAGGAATGTGGTTAAACAGGTACGGGAGGACTGAAAAGCTTTGGGCAGACACACTCAGTGCTGCCTTTGCCGGGCCTCCCGTTTCAGGGGCTCGTGACCCCTGTAGTACATCACACAGCTCCCAGCCCTCTCCTGCCTGTCTGTGCGGCCCACACCCTCGGTCCTGGGGCCCCACGGGTCACCTGGATCTGGCCACAGGCACCTTCCGTTCTCACTGGTCTGGAGTGGGCAGGCCTGCTTGGACCTGATGGGGCAGGTCACCGGTCACCATTCTGGGAGATGGGGCGTCTGGGGACTGAGCACTAAGAACCCAAGGCTCGCCGAAACCAGTTTGGCTCAGTGGATAGAGAGTCAGCCTGGGGCCGGAGGAGTCCCAGGTTCGATTCCGGTCAAGGGCATGGACCTTGGTGGCGGGCACATCCCCAGTAGGGGGCATGCAGGAGGCGGCTGATGGATGTCTCTCTCATCAATGTTTCTGACTCTATATCCCTCTTCCTTCCTCTCTGTAAAAAATCAATAAATATATTAAAAAAAAAAAAAGAGGAACATCTCTAATAAGCTGAACAATAAAGATTCATTAAAAAAAAAAAAAAAAGAACCCAAGGCTGTGTGTGAATCTCAGGGCATAAAGGTGGTCCCAGGGCCTGAGTACAGTGGTACCTCGAGATACGAGTTTAATTCGTTTCGTAACCTTGAGGCGTGGGAAACTATGAGACGCTCGAGTCGAGGTAAACTGGTGGGTCGTGTGCAGCCGGCCGATCTGCGCGATGACTCCTATCTCAACTGTTGCTCGTATTTCAAAGCAAAAATCGCTCGCTCGTTGGCTCGTATCTCAAAAAACCCTCGTATGTTAGGGCACTCGTATCTCGAGGTACCACTGTGTTGGGAAAGGTCTGCTCTGTGGTGTGTGGAAGATGGAGACTGGCTGGACTTGCCAGCTGCTATGGCTCCCGAACCCAGAAGCCCTTTGAGAGTCCTCCCAGCTCAGTACTGACCCTGGCAGAGGCCGAGCCTGGTGGCTTTTAGGAGCCACACGGCCCTCAGTTCCCCGGGAGGACTTGGTCTCAACAGATGCTCTCAGGAGCTGCCACCTGCGGGCTTCCTAGCAAACCAGCAGGTCTGCGGGTAAGGCAGGCGGGGACAGGAGAGGGACAGGGGTCCCCGGGCTCACCTGGACCCACATCAGGACTGGAGAGGTCACTGTCAGACCGTCCTGGTGGACATGAACGCCACCCTGCGTCCTACAAGGAGAACGAGAGAGAATGAGGGACAGAGCCGGGGCAGGGCCCAGCAGCAGATCCTGGATGACCCTGGTGGGGGCAGACATGCCCCCTCCTCCAACCCTCAGAGGGGACGCTGAGGGAGACGGAAAGAGACACCAGGAAAACTGCCCGGAGCGGCGGTTCTCAGAAAGCACCAGCAAAAGCCCGCCTGAGAGGCAGGCCCTGGTGTCATTGGTGCAATGATCAAGAAGGGAACTGTTCAATGTAGGCCTTTTGTTTCTTTTGGATGATGTGCCAACTACATGCAATGCCTATTAACAAAAACGGTTTTATTGCCGAGACTGGTTTGGCTCAGTGGATAGAGCGTCAGCCTGTGGACTGAGGGGTCCCAGGTTCGATTCCAGTCAGGGGCATGTATACTGGTTGCGGGCACATCTCCACTGTGGGGCGTGCAGGAGGCGGCTGATGGATGTCTCTCTCTCATCGATGTTTCTGACTTTCTCTCTTCCTTCCTCTCTGTAAAAAATCAATAAAAATATATTTAAAAAACACAAAAACAAAACGGTTTTACCAAAACAACCGCTTTGGAAGAGAATTGGTAATGGCTTAAAAAGTGAGACACACACCTACCGTACAACTCAGCCGTTTCTGGGTATTTCATTTCACAGAGAAATGAAAGCTTATGCCAGCAACCGAGACCTGTATGTGAATTTCAGAGCCTCCGTCTTTATAATTATCAAAAACTGGGAACAACCCAAATGTCTCTCATCAGGTGAATGGATCAACTAGTTGTGATCCACTCATACAATGGATACTACTGAGCAATAATAAAAAGAACAAACTACAGCCCTAACCGGTTTGGCTCAGTGGCTAGAGCGTCGGCATATGGACTCAAGGGTCCCAGGTTCAATTCTGGTCAGGGGCATGTACCTTGGTTGTGGGCACATCCCCAGTAGAAAGTATACAAGAGGCCAACTGATGGATGTTTCTAACTCTCTATCCCTCTCCCTTCCTCTCTGTAAAAAAAAAAAAATCAATAAAAAATAGATATATATTTTTTAAAAAGAACAAACTACTGGTAAACATGGATGAATCCCAAAATGATTACATTGAATTAAAATGCTGGATAAAAAAAGAGTATATAATTATGACTCCCTTTATATAAAATTCTCAGGCCCAGCACAGTACCCGATGCAAAATCTCAATTGGTACCTACTGCATACATGCGTGAATGCATGAATAAATAGATGAATGAATGAATGGAACTGCAAAGGAATGGGGAAGGGAATATTCCAGGCCTAGAAAAAGGGTGCTGAAGGCCAGAATAGTTTATGGATGTTAAAGGTTGAGTGCCCCCCCCCCCCGAGCCAAACCAACACCCCACACACAGAGAAATATGCCCATGAGGTACTTACCCAAATTCCGGAAGGTCTCTGTCAAAATGCACACTGTCCTCATAGAAGACCTGCATCGCGGCATCAACAGCGACCACTTTCACCTGCAAAGCATTTGAAACGATGGGGGAAGAGCATCTTCCTCAGCTGCTACGGGGCCCGGGGACCAACCGCATCAGGTGAAGGGAGTGGTTCTACCTGCGGACCTCCTGGAAGGCTGGGGTGCATTGTCGTAACCATGGCAACTGAGCCCCATCTGGGGACGTGCCCAAAGATTTAGCACAAAAAAAAAGAAGCTGAGCCGGAACCGGTGTGGCTCAGTGGATAGAGCATCGGCCTGTGGACTGAAGGGTCCCAGGTTCGATTCCGGTCCAGGGCATGTAACCTTGCTTGCAGGCACATCCCCAGTGGGCGGTGTGCAGGAGGAGTGGATCGATGTTTCTCTCTCAATAGTGTTTCTAGCTCTCATTCCTTTCCCTTCCTCTCTGTAAAAAAAAAATCAATAAAATATATTAAAAAAAAAAAAAAGAAGAAGAAGAAGCTGAGAGGGAGTTGAAACACCCTTGTGGCTCAAGGAATGTCTGTCTACCAAACACCCACAGCCAAGACCCTCTGGGAGATCCATGTTCAGAGATGAGCCGATTCCTGGCCAGGAGGCCTGAGAAAGCCCGAGGGGCGAGGGCCTGGCAGCCGCCTGGGGTTTGGAGGGGCCTCTGGGGGGCCGTGCCCGCAGGGATCTGAGAGACCAGGCAAGGCCCCTCCCTGCGCTGTTCCCACAGGGCACGGCCGTGGTCCGGAGACGCACAGTGTCTGTCCCAAAGCAGCCGACCTCCAAACCCAGGGGCACAGCTCCTTTCCCAGACAGAGGGGGAAACGGAGGCCTTGCCATGCACCCCGCCTTCTTCAGGGTCCCCCGAGACTCTCTGCTCCCGGATTGGTCTGCCTCCCTGGCCCACGTGAGAAGGGAGGTTTGACTACAACTGTGCGGATTCCCCAAGTTCAGAAAGGGGCGCCTTGGCCGAAACCGGTGTGGCTCAGTGGATAGAGCGTCGGCCTGCGGACTGAAGGGTCCCGGGTTCGATTCCGGTCGGGGGCATGTACCTTGCTTACGGGCACATCTCCACAGTGGGGCATGCAGGAGGCGGCTGATCGATGTCTCTCTCCCATCGATGTTTCTCACTTTCTATCTCTCTCCCTTCCTCTCTATAAAAAAATCAATAAAATATATTTAAAAAAAGAAAAAGAAGCTGAGACCGGTTTGGCTCAGTGGATAGAGCGTCGGCCTGTGGACTGAAAGGTCCCAGGTTCGATTCCAGACAAGGGCATGTACCTTGCTTGCAGGCACATCCCCAGTGAGGTTGTGCAAGAGGCGGCTGATGGATGTCTCTCTCTCATCGATGTTTCTGACTTTCTATCCCTCTCTGTAAAAAATCAATAAAATATATTTTAAAAAAAGAAAAGAGCCGAGACCGGTTTGGCTCAGTGGATAGAGCGTCGGCCTGCGTCCCGGGTTCGATTCCGGTTGGGGGCATGTACCTTGCTTGCGGGCACATCCCCAGTGGGACGTGCAGGAGGCGGCTGATGGATGTCTCTCTCATTGATGTTCTATCTCTCTCCCTTCCTCTCTGTAAAAATTCAATAAAATATATTTTTTTAAAAAGAAAAGAAGAAAGAGACGCCTTGGGCCAGTTTTGCCTGCTTGCCTGTCCCTGGGGGTCCCGGGGCTGCAGGGCCCGCCCTCTGCCACCCCTGCTGGGCGTGCTGACCCGGGCAGGCTGGTGCCAACCGAGGACGGGACAAAGGTCAGAGGTAACATTGTTCCATTTCACAAAAAAAAAAAAAAAAAAAAAAAAAGTGTTTTTTTCTTCCAAGCGGCCATCTGGTTCCAGGTCACGGGTTATGCCTGTGCGCTCCCCTACCCGTCCGCCTGTGACCCCCCATCTTACACTTAGCGGGGCGCCTCCGGGGTGCGGCCACTGCCCCACCGCGCGCCCCGGGACCCCGCCGGGGCGGGAGGAGGAGGAGGAGGGGGAGGAGGACGCCGTTTCCGGGGGGCGGGGGGCGGCCAGACCGCTGCGGCGTCTGGGGAGCGGGGAGGAGGCGGAGGAGGGAGGACGGGCAAGGCCCCGCGGGGCTGGGGCGACGCGGGTCCCCAGCAGCAGCGCCAAAGGGGGGTACGCGCGCCCCGCCCCGAGGTCCCCCCAAACGCGCCGGGGTGCGCGGAGGCCCCGCGGCCCGGACACACCTGCTGCGTGCTGAAGTCCCAGCCCAGGCAGCAGCGGCCCGCCGCGGGCTCGGCCATGATCGCGGGGTTCGGGCGCCCGCAGGTCCGTCGGTCCTTCCCGCGCGCGCGGCGCGGCGTGAATGTGGCCGCGCTCCGACGCGCCCGGGACGCAGCGGCCGCCACGCCCCCCGCCCCGCCCTCCCGGCCGCCACGCCCCCTGCCCCGCCCTCCGGGCCGCCGGGTGCGCTCTGGCTCCCCCTGCCGGCCAGCGGGGGCGCGGCGGGCCGGGGCTGGGACACCACTGCCGCGGGGACTTTGAACTTGGGCCTCGGACAGGCGCGCTCTGCGCACCTCCTCCCAGGGCTCGCCCCAACTCCCCCGCCCTGTCCCTCCTCCCCAGCCAACTGGAAGCCAGCTGGCCCCAGCCTATCAATAAAATATATTTAAAATATATTTTTTATTAATTTTTTTTTTTTTTTTTACAGAGAGGAAGGGAGAGAGATAGAAAGTCAGAAACATCGACGAGAGAGAGACATCCATCAGCCGCCTCCTGCACGCCCCACAGTGGAGATGTGCCCACAAGCAAGGTACATGCCCCCCGGACCGGAATCGAACCTGGGACCTTTCAGTCCGCAAGCCGACGACGCTCTATCCACTGAGCAACACCGGTCTCGGCAATAAAATATATTTAAAAAAAGAAAAAAGAAAGGGGCGCCTTGGGCCAGTTTTGCCTGTTTGCCTGTCCCTGGGGTCTCAGGGGCTGCAGGGCCCGCCCTCTGTCACCCCTGCTGGGCGTGCTGAGCCGGGCAGGCTGGCTGGTGCCAACCGAGGGCGGGACAGAGTGGCCCTCAGGTGGCCCTCGCTCGGCCTGGAGACTTGGGGGGTGGGGGGGGGTACTGGCACAGACAGATGCCCACTCCTGGGGGTGACTCCAGGGTCGCAGGGAAAAGAGCCGGGGCTGGAGCAGAGGGCTCCAGCAGGCCCTGTCCAGACCCAGCCAGCCTGAGTGTTCCTCCAGGTGCCACACCCACCTCTGTATGCAAACCCAGAACTCCCGGATTTTGGGAGTTCCAGGCATAGTGAGGGGCATGGTGAGAGGCGAGAGAGAACCGAGATTAGACAGACACACTCCCTTTTTTCCTAAACCAGACAGGCAGCCTTGGTGCGCAGGCCGGGGGCGGTATCCACAGGTCTCGGGAAGGCTCTTTCGCGGGCTCCTTTCTCCGGCTCCTTTCTCGAGGCCTCCGCGGGAGGCCTGGTCTCACTCAGGGCACCGGCCTCTCGAGCTGGCGCACCTCTGCCATCCGGGTGACTCCTCCCTTCTCTTGGTGAAATAGCCCTTTCCCTGAGGCCGCAGAGAAGACCGGGCGTCTGAACGCCCATTTGCTTCCATACGGTCTGATTAGCGAGGGATGAAGACAGATACGTATCTTCATTCCAAATGGTGCAGGCCTCTCCTAGGGCCTTCCTTGTTGATGTCCTGAAGAGGGGCACCCAGTAGGAGAGGGATTCGGGGGATTCTGGGAAACGGTTGGCTTGGACATTTAAAAAAAATATATATACATACATATATATATATATATATATATTTTATTGATTTTCCACAGAGAGGAAGGGAGAGGGATAGAGAGCTAGAAACATCCATTAGCTGCCTCCTGCATGCCCCCTACTGGGGATGTGCCCAGTTGGGAGGGACCAGGCTTGCCAGGGAGGGCAGTTGGGGGTGATCAAGCCTGCAGGGGAGGGCAGTTAGGGGTGAGCATGCCAGCAGAGGAGGGAAGTTGGGGGCCACCAGGCCTCCAGGGAAGGGCAGTTGGAGGGGACCCAGACCTGCAGGGAAAAGCAGTTGGGGGGACCAGGCCTTTAGGGGAGGGCAGTTAGGGGTGACCAGGCCTTTAGGGAAGGGCAGTTGGGGGCAAACAGGCTGGCAGGGGAGCAGTTAGGCATCAATCAGGCTGGCAGGGAATTGGTTAGGGAATGATCAGGCTGGCAGGCAGAAGCAGTTAGGGTCAATCAGGAAGGCAG
>PVJN01018897.1:0-38231 GCA_004026805.1 Lasiurus borealis
TTGCTTACTTTAATAAAAAATTTTACCATTTTATAAAAAAATTAATCACAACATGTTTAATTGAAATGGCTGTATTGTAATTAATATTTTGAGATAATTGTGATTTTGAGCTTAAATTATATATAAAAATTGTCATTTTTGTATGTGTTAAAAGAACTAAAGTACCACAATTAACAGTACTTCTTAGTTAAACTACAGACTGATGTAAATAAAACTGAATGAAGACATTTACCACTTTATTAACATAGACTGTGAATGTACTTAATGGGGTTTTTTTTTGCAGTATGAGACCATAACCACCTTGAAAGCTGCTTTCCTTTTATGTGCAAAGAAGTCCTATGAATCTGTATTTCAAATTTACTGAATCAGTGAAATTACTTGGTCAGTTAATTTGCAAATGCAAGCTGTATTCTGCAGTTTTATTTTATGTATTGACACTAATTGGCAAAAGTGTACAATGTGATTAGAATGCATTTTGAAGATGCTTTCTGTACAGATAAAAATACAGGGACTAAAATAATGCTGTGCAGTGTATAGCAGAGCCATTTTTCGGCTTTGGTGTACTCAACTTTTTCAGTATTTAAAGTGTTTTGAATAACATAAAGTCTCCTTATTGTATAAATAATAAAATGTCACCTTATTGTAAAGTGTCTTTTTGTTTAATGTCAAAGCAGATTTTTCTTAGTCAACCAAAGTTATAGTATGAAAAAAGCATGTTTGTTTTAAATCAAAAACACAAACATTGTAATTAACATTTGAAAATGTAACTTTTATTATGAACATGTACTATTTATCTTTAGTAGCAATTGATTTTTTCATATAAGCATGCCTTGATCATACAAAAGCTATCTACCTACCTACTAACCTACCTACCTATCTATCTATCCACCCATCTATCTATGTAAGTTAATATGCATTCTATTGATTGGCTACTTAATGGAATCATATGGTAAGTTTTATAATGACTGATAAGCCTACCCTACTTCTGATATTTCTGATGTAAATAAAAATGTTTATATTTGATATTTATTAAATGAAGTTCACCTATAACAACTTCCCTTTTAGAAAATTACTGCCTAATTATAAGTTTAATCTTATGAAGATTACAGCAAATTTTAAAATTAAGGCTCTGGGAAAAAAATATACAAGACTGGATTAGAATGCACCAACAGAATAGCTGTATACAAATACTAGATTAGTAAGTAAACAAAGCACATTTCAAGACTTCTATGCAGTATACATTATTGGTTATGTCTAGTTTCTAATATCTAGAATAAAATAAGGTCTTCAATATTTAGGAAAAAAAAGAAAAAGTACTTTTAAACACTCTGAAGGAAAAATATGAAGATCCAATCTCTTTAAATTTCTTGCATCTAGAAGTACCAGATTATTTTATGGAAGCTTAATACTAAAACATCATTTTAAAAAACTTTGTCAACTTTAAATTCAAAATGGTAAGGGTAATTATAATAACATTATTTTCTCCAACTACAACTATATCTTGTGTAGCATTTCTGTGACATTAGAAATGACAAAATGATTTCCTAAAACATGAGGAAAAGGCTAAAGACATTTCAACTAGATTAAAACATAAACAATACAGTGCATGTTAGTGTAAAACTTATATTGAGACCAACCACATCACAAAAGTCCTATCAGTAATGTAGTCTTATTTTTAAATCTCAAAGAAAAACATTGAATAAATTTCAAGTCAAGTTTATATTAAACAAAAGAAATTGGATGGTCATACTCAAGTCAATTGATCACATTATATATAACAAAAACAGAAATGGGGGAAAAACCAACTTCTACAAAAACACTTTGTCATTATAAAAATATTAAAACTTCATTAAATAAAAATTCACTTTTGAAGAAACTGTTTTCTGTTATAATGGAATAAAAATGAGTAGGATAAATCTTGTGCAGAACACTGTTATCACTGTTACAAATGTACACACCTTAGAAAACATTCGTTATCAATGTAAGAATTCTAAGAATTAGCATGACCAAGTTTAAAATACAACTCCAATTTATGTAGGAATTCGGTCTCTCAAATATTCGAGAATAGCGGCTGTTCCTTTCATTAATATTGCTGCTCGTGGAACACGGAATGGATTTCCATCTAGTAGTAATGTTCTAAGCAAAAGAAAGAAATAAGAACTTTAACACTGTCCATTAGGGAAGCTTTTCTTCTAATTTCATTTATAATATTATAAATAAGATTTGTGTAGTTTTTTTGTCTCTTTCAAATCTAACCATATAAATAGTTGGAATTATAACTACAACAATAACCAAGACAACATTAACAATACCTATGTGAAAGGTACTCTGCTAAGTAATTTAAATTCAGTTAACCTATAATGTAGGCCCCATTAATATTCCTATTTTAGAGATAAGGAAATACAAGTTCAGGGAGGTAAGAAAGATTTGTCCAAGATCCTACAGCTATAATAGAGAAGAGCTGTTATATGAACCACCATTTAACCCACCCTTTTCTCAATCTTATAATGACCACATACTAAAAGATTGAATTATACAAGGTAGGTTTACAGTTGTGAGTACATGAAACACAGTTTATTCTGTATTATTATTATTTCATTACTTTCCAAACAAACTACTTTTGCCCCACCCTGTATTTGCACAAGTATAGAACGAGCATAAAGTATAGAATGAGCATACAAGTACTCATACCAAGGTCTAAAACATAACCAAAACATCCCCTCCACCTTGGGAACACTGACACATCTGCCCTCTCCCCCCCTTTGATCAGATACACACATAAAAATCTATTTACATGTTCTGAAATGAGGTTCCAATTTAAGTTTTAAAGGCTTGTTAATTGGTTTAATAATTAATGAAATTCCTTAATTTATAAGATAAAGAAACTTACATATTAATTTTCAGTAACTTGAGTGTGTAAACAAAAGTCAAAGGAATCACACCACACTATATATAGCAGATCTAAATTAAATCTTCAAATACTTCTATGTGCCTTAGGAATTCTTTTAAAAACTGACTTTCTTAATTTATAGGAAAAGAAGTTAATTACAGCTCAGTATTTGCTCATTTGCCTACTCACTAAAACTTATTTGCAACCCAAAATCAACGCAGCTGGCACTTTGAAAGCCATTTTTTGACACATAGAACAGCAAATATTTGAGTTGTTGGATGGGCACATTCTCCATTGAAGTTGAACATGTGACACCTGTCTTCTTGTTTCATCTCTCATTCTGTAAGCAAGTGTCCTATCCCTGGACTATTTCGTGTATCATCTTTTTTTTTTAAATTTTTGTCCTTATTTGTAACTTCACTGTTTAAAATGGCCTGCAAGTGAAGTGCTAAAGTACTCTCTAGTTTTCTTAAGAAGGCGGCTGCCATGTGCCTTACAGAAAAGATATATATTAAATAAGCTTCATTCAGGCATGTATTATAGAGCTGTTTGGGCATAGTTCAATGTTAACAAATTAACAATATTAAATAAGGTGTCTTAATACAAATACATTAAAAAAGGGGTAATGTACTAACTGATTGAAAATGTCTGGCCAGAGGTTCAAAAGAATCTACCTCTTGTACTTCCCCTAGGAATAACAGTTCAGGATTCACTAATTTGGTATTTACAGAGACTTTATAGAATACAACTGCTTCCAGTAAGGAGAATCAACTGTACTTGCCTCCTATAATGCACTAATAAGGGCTACCAGAGCAGATGCCAGCACTGCCGGAGCAAAATAAAATATGTCAAACCATCAATGTGCAGTTTTCAGTAATTATATTACTTCTGACACTTTCTCTTCACTAGTTTTCTGTTGACATCTCCAACACCCTGTATAGTCACTTAACAAGCATTATTGGGTGCTTTCTACGTTCCAGGCACTGGAACAACTCTTTTCTAAAGGAGGACAAAGAAATGGTATGAGTTTAAACAAAGCAGGATGGAAAATTAGAGAAGTGACTAATTCTGCCTTAAGAATAAGGAAGGTTTTCAAATATGATATTTAGGTCGATTATTGATAAAAGCAGGGTAAAAGCACTAGAGACAAAGGTGACAGCAAACACAGTAAATGAGGAAGATCATGTCCCTATTTGAAATAAGTGGTGATAATCTGTACTTAGATTTTGAAAAACCTCATATGCATAGCTAAATTTATTCCCCTGACATTTTACACATTCGTTTCAGGTTACACTAAGTGATGAGAAAAGTGTCACTAGAAACCATCAATTATATTATCTACACATATATAATATCACATAAACAAATCTTAAAAAATAAATTTGGTAAAATCTGGAAAACAGAATTGGGATTCTGGGTTTGTTACCTATTATTTTTAACAGGACATTACATTTTTATTTCAACTTTCCTAATAGAGTACTGCAAGAGAACAAACAAACAAAAAACCTGGAGACTTCAACAAAGCAATAAAATAAATGGGAAATCTTAGCAGAATGGAGTAGTTACCTTAAGTTCACACAATTACCGAGCTCTGGTGGAATTTGTAGGAGGTCATTATTTTGAAGGTCCAATGTGACCAGATTCTCCATTATCTTCAATTTTTCAGGGTTCACAGATCCAACCTGATTGTTACTAATTAAAATTGTTTCAAGTGTAGAGATGCGATACAGAACTTCAGGTAGTATTTTGAACCTATTTAAAGATGAACAGCACACCTAAATATATTGGAATCAGAGGTAAAATCATTCCTTCAAACAACGATCTTAAGTTTCATATCTTGAGATAAAGTTTTCTTTAATGTAAGTTATTTTGTATTTGGTTCAAGTCCTAGTTCAAATTTACCAGAACATAAAGAAAATGAACTAATTTTGGAAATTTTGAAATATATGTTAAGTGGAGAGATTCGCAACAGTTTCTTTTATTGTATAAAATCAAACAAAAGTTGAGAGTAAATTCTCTAATGTTTTCCTCTTCACATTCAGGAGTCAAGGAAATCTTCCTGAGATTCTTTACATAAAATGTCTCTGTGTAGGTATTCTTCCTTAGTTCACTTTTATTATGAAACAGAATCACTGCCAATATTAAGTAAAAAATTAATGTTCCTATTTTGCTTTGACTGAAGTTTCAAAAATGAGTGCATTTTCGGTTCTTGAAAAGATGACAAACTAGCACAGGCTGTCAGCTTCCTCTTCCAAAGCAAGGCTGAAGATGCCACAAAAGAGATTTAAAAAACTAATGGCTCTCAGAACAATTAACACAAAATCCTCGAGTGTCTCTTGTGGGACAGAGGCTAAGATACTGTGAAGCAAACTACATCTCATAAAATGGACTAGAAAAGATAAGAATGGGCTGTAGAATTTTACAGCTGTGGCCTTTCACTTCCTATATTGCCCTTTCTTTGCAACCTCGATATAAAAAAATGCAATAGTAAAGGGTAAACTCAAGGCAACTTTATATTTCCAGAGGGACTGGAAGTCAATACCCAGGAGTCCAGACCAACCAAACTGCCTCCAAGTAGTCCCTCCTCTTCTTTCCCACCAACCCATGAAAAAGCGTGGCTCACATGCAAAAAGACAAGTTGTACCCTTACCTCCCATCATATATAAAAATTAATTCTAAAAGGATTAAAGACCTAACTATAAAGGCTAAGACAATAAAACTCTGAAAAAAACAGGGCTTAAGTCTTTATAACCTTAGATTTGACAATGGATTCTTTGATATAACACCAAAAGCACAAACAACAAAAGGTAAATAAACAACCTCACCAAAATTAAAACCTTTTGTGCTTCAAAGGGCACCATCAGGAATATGAAAAAATAACCCATAAAATAGAAGAAAATATTTTAAGTCATATGATGCCAGAAACCGAACATTGTTTCACTAATAGAAAAATGTGGACAGGAAGCCCAGAAGGGTAGTCAACAACCTTAATTGCTCTAACCACACACTGTTTAGTTGAAACATTGTTTAGCTGAAGCAGCCTCCACCTCTGTTTGTCTTATGTATTTTTTGTTATTGGAATTTCCTGCCTAAAGGTTATGGGTGTGTCCCAAAGTCTCAATAAAAGGGATAGCAAGGCCAGAGCAGTGTGTATTCTTCCCACTAGAGGAAGGCTCCCGCCTGGCCCCCCAATATTCCCAAATTAATACTTTTCTAGTCTCTCTTCATTTGCGTGCAGCCTCCTCCAGAACCCGAACCCTGAACTGGAACCCTGAACCACATGGGACGTGAAAGGGATTCCCACAATATATCCAATAAGGGATTTGTATCTAAAATATATAAAGAACTCAATAAAAGGACAACCCAACTGACAATTGGAGAAAAGATCTGAATAGGCAGGTCTTTAAAGAATATATACAAAGTAGAGGGGTCCCTTGGCCTGGCCTGTGGGATCAGGCCGAAACCAGCTCTCCGACATTCCCCAAGGGTTCGTGGATTGTGAGAGGGCACAGGCCAGGCCAAGGGACCCCACTGGTGCACAACTGGGACCTAGGAGGGACATGGGAGATGAGCCAGCTGGGTAAGGACCACAGGAGGGCTCCAGAGTGTGTCTGGCCCATCTCAGTTCTGATCAGCTGGACCCCAGTAGCAAGCTAACCTACTAATTAAAGTGTCTGTCCCCTGGTGGTCAGTGCACGTCATAGCAATCAGTTGAGCGGCCTTAACATATCATTAGCATATTACGCTTTGATTGGTTAAACGGATGACTGGACAACTGGACACTTTGCATGTTAGGCTTTTATTATATAGGATGATCAATAAGGACATGAAAAGATGCATGGCATCATTAGAAATCATAGGAATGTGAATCAAAACTTCAATAAGATACCACTTTAGCCCAGCCAGTGTTGCTCAGTGGTTGAGTATATGAACCAGAAGATCACAGTTCAATTCTGGTTCTGGGCACATGTCTGGATTTCAGGCTCGATCCCCAGTTGGGGGGGGAGGGTATAGGAAGCAGCTGATTAAGATTCTCACCATCAATGCTTCTATCTCTCTGTCCCATTCCCTTCCTCTCTGAAATCAATAGGATATATTTTTTTAAAAGTCAAATAACATTAGATGGCTAAAATAAAAAAATCAAATAACAATTGGTAGAGATGGGGAGAAATCAGAGGATGTGGAAAAATCATGCACTGCTGGTGGGACTATAAATGGTGCTGCCACCCTGGAAGAGTCTGGCAGTTCCTCCAACAGTTAAGCACAGAGTTAGCATATAATCCAGCAAATCTACTCCCAGGTATATACCCAAGAGAAATGAAAAGATATGTCCATTCAAAAGCTTGTTTATAAATTTCTATAGCATCATTAACAATAAGAACCAAAAAGTTAAAAACAATGCAAATATCCATCAACTGATCGGTAAATAAAATATGATATATCCATATAAAAATGTTACTGTGCAATAAAAGAAATGAATTACCAATGCATGGTACAATTTGAATGAATCTGGAAGACATTATGCTATGCAAAACAAAGCAGTCACAGAAGACCACATATAGTTCTATTTATATAAAATGTCTGGAAGAGACAAATCTAAAGACTAATTGTTGCTTAGGTTAATTGTTGCTTAGTACTGAGAAGGGGCAGAAGGGGATATAAGAGGGTGTCAGCTAAAGTGTACGAGAGTTTCTTCTTAAGGCAATAAAAATATTGGTTGTAATGATGGTGTCCATATCTGTGAATACACTATAAATCAATAATTGCACACTCTAAAGGAACAAAAAAATGACATGGCTTCAAATGTTAATACAGAAGTTAGGGTTAACTTTTGCCATTTCTCCAAAGACATTACTTGACAATGCAACTGATAACAGATAATTCAAGAGAGAAATGATAATTCAATTCACAAATAAAAATTAAGAGATCTGAGAAGTACATACATTTTAAAATAATGACAACAGTAATATAACTTACCCATGAGAAAGCAAAAATAATGGAGCAGTCAGAACAAAATTTAAACAGGCAGCATTTTAACATCATTATGTCAATGAGGAATAATAACAGTATGAGACTTATATACTTACTAGAGGCCCGGTGCACAAATTTGTGCACAGGTGAGGTCTGGCTGGCCTGCCCCAATCCAATAGGAGCTGATCAGGCCGGGCCAGCTGGGGGAAGGGGATGCAAGAGGTTGGCCAGCTGGTCCCATCCCCAATGGGGGGGAGGGGAGGGAAGAGGCTGAGGGGGGACAGATCAGGGGTGGGGTCAGGGGAGGGGCCACAGATAGTTGGTGGGCTGGCCCCACCCCCTAGGCAAACTCCTGGTGGAAGGAACAATTTGCATATTAGCCTTTTAATATATAGGATTACTAGGATTGAATGAAAATATTTGAAGACCTTCATATAGTAGCTGGAATATAGTAAATGTTAGCTATTAATATTTAAATTAAATTGTTACTAAAATCAACTTTCATTATAGAAAGAAATATGACATTGTTAAGAGTACAACTTCTGGAATCAAACTACCTGGTTTCATTTACTATCTATGTGAATGTTAGGTGAGTTAGCACCTAATCCTAATTTTTTTTTAATTAAGATATTAAATGTGTCCTTATCCCCACATTGCCCCCCACCCCCTAACTCATGCCCTCACCCCCCTGGTGTCTGTGTCCATTGGTTAGGCTTATTATATGAAAGCATACAAGTCCTTTGGTTGATCTCGTCCTCTTACCCCCACCCTCTCCTACCTTCCCTCTGAGGTTTGATAGTCTGATAGTTGCTTCTCTGCCTCTGGATCTGTTTTTGTTCATCAGTTTATGTTGTTCATTGTATTCCACAAATGAGTGAGATCATGTGATATTTATCTTTCTGTGACTGGCTTATTCTGCTTAGCCTAATGCTCTCCAGTTCCATCCATGCTAATGCAAATGGTAAAAATTTCTTCTTTTTTTTACCACAGCATAGTATTCCATTGTATAGATGTACCAGTTTTTTGATCCACTCATCTGCTGATGGGCATTTAGGCTGTTTCCAAATCTTAGCTATGGCAAATTGTGCTGCTCTGAACATAGGGGTGCATATATCCTTTCTGAATCCTTTTTCTAGTTTCTTGGGATATATTCCTAGAAATGGGATCACTGGGTCAAATGGGAGTTCCATTTTTAGTTCTTTGAGGAAACTCCATACTCTTTTTCACAGTGGTTGCACTAGTCTGTATTCCCACCAGCAGTGCAAGAAGGTTCCTTTTCTCTGCATCCTCATCAGCACTCATCATTTGTTGATGATAGCCATTCTGATAAGTGTGAGATGGTACCACATTGTTGTTTTGATTTGCATCTCTCGGATGATTAGTGACTTTGAGCATGTTTTCATGTCTTTTGGCCTTATGTCCTCTTTCGAAAAGTATCTATTTATGTCTGCCACCCATTTTTTGATTGGGTTGTTTATCTTCCTTTTGTTAGGTTGTATGAGTTTCCTGTAAATTATGGAGATTAAACCCTTATCGGTAATAACATTGGCAAATATGTTCTCCCATGCAATAGGCTTTCTTGTTGTTTAGTTGATGGTTTATTTTGCTGTACAGAAGCTTTTTATTTTGATGTAGTTTCTCTTTAAGTTCCATTGCCCTAGGAGCTGTATCGGTGAAGATACTGCTTCGGCATATATCTTGAGAATTTGCTGCCTATGGACTCCTTTAGTAGTTTTATGGTTTCCCATCTTGTTTAAATCCTTTATTCATTTTGTGTTTATTT
This sequence comes from Lasiurus borealis, assembly GCA_004026805.1. Taxonomy (NCBI): domain Eukaryota; kingdom Metazoa; phylum Chordata; class Mammalia; order Chiroptera; family Vespertilionidae; genus Lasiurus; species Lasiurus borealis. The sequence continues at coordinate 9,645 of PVJN01018897.1, forward strand.
TTGTGGGATTATTTACATTATTTGGTGGGATACATTTTTTTGTATGTATCTGTCCAATTTTCCCAACATCATTTACTGAAGAGACTGTCTTGACTCCATTGTATGTTCTTGCCTCCTCTGTCAAATATTAATTGAGCATAGTGGTTTGGGTCAATTTCTGGGTTCTCTATTCTATTCCACTGATCTATATGTCTGTTTTTGTGCCAGTACTAGGCAGTTTTGAGAACAGTGTTTTTGAAATACTGCTTGATATCTAATATTGAGATCCCATTTACTTTATTCTTTCTCAGGATTGCTGCGCTATTCTGGGTCTTTTTTTATTCCTGATGAATTTTTGGAGAGTTTGTTGTAGGTCTGTGAAATATGCCATTGGTATTTTAATGGGGAGTGCATTGAATTTATAGATTGCTTTGGGTAGTATGGACATTTTAATGATGTTGATTCTACCAATTCGTGAACACGATATGTTCTTCCATCTCTTTATGTCTTCCTCTATCTCTTTTTTCAGTGTCCTATAGTTTTCCAAGTACAGTGATACCTCGAGATACGAGTTTAATTCGTTCCGTAACCGTGAGGCGTGGGGAACTATGAGATGCTCAAGTCGCGGTAAACTGGTGGGTCGTGTGCAGCTGGCCGATCTGCTTGATTACTCGTATCTCAACTGTTGCTCGTATTTCAAAGCAAAAATCGCTCGCTTGACGGCTTGTATCTCAAAAATCTCGTATGTTAGGGCACTCGTATCTCGAGGTACCACTGTACAGGTCTTTCATCTCCTTAATTTTATTCCTATGTAACATAATTTTTTTGGTACAATGGTAAATGGGGTTGTTTTTTTAGTCTCTCTGTAAGTTCATTACTGGTGTATAAAAACACCATAGATTTCTTGGCATTAATTTTGTATCCTGCTACATTGCCAAATTCATTTCTTAAGACTAATAATTTTTTTGATGGAGTCTTTAGGGTTTTCTATGTACAGTATCATGTCATCTGCAGTATCATAATGACAGTTTTATTTCTTCTTTTCCAATTTGGATACCTTTTATTTCTTCTTCTTGTCTAATTGCTATAGCTAGCACTTCCAGAACTATGTCGAACAGGAGTGGTGAAAGTGGGCATCCCTGTCTCGTTCTTGTTCTTAGGCGAAATGGTTTTAGTTTTTGCCCATTGAGTGTGATGTTGGCTGTAGGTTTGTCAGATAAGGCTTTTATTATGTTGAGGTATGATCCCTCTATTCCCATATATCCTCAATTTTTTAAATGGACGTAATAACAGAACCTATCATGTCAGTTTTTTGTGAGAATTGAGAAACACACATAAAAATATTTAGTCCAGTGTCAGAAAATAAGCTCCCAATAAATATTAGCTATCCTATATAATAAAAGCTTAATATGGTAAGTGTCCGGTCATCCGGTCATTCATTCAATCAACCAAAGTGTAATATGGCTCACTATGACATGTACTGACAACCAGAGGACAGACAGTCAACCGGTCGACCAGTCACTATGATGTGCACTGACCACCAGGGACAGACAGTTGACTGGTTGACTAGTGGCTATGACTTCACTGATCACCAGGGGGCAGAAGCTCTGACTGGTAGGTTAGCTTGCTGCTTGGGTCCAGCTTATCAGGACTGAGCAAGACAGGCCAGACACACTCTGGAGCCCTCCTGTGGTCCCTCCCCTGACCCCATCATGCACCAATGGGGTCCCTTGGCCTGGTCTGCACCCTCTCGCAATCTGGGACCTCTCTGGTGCACAAATTCATGCACTGTGCCTCTAGATCTTAATAATTAGCAGTAGTTTTATAGTAATTAAATAATTAAATCTAAGTTTCATTTGGGGTACAAGCTCTTGAGGGGTTTTTACTGCTTACATGCCCAACTTTATTTGTTACCTCCACTCCTCTAGTTCCATACTTTATGGTCAGAGCCATATTAAACTTCTTGAAGTGCCCCAAACACAGCATGTTCTCATATCTGTATGCCTTAGCACATGTTACTTGTTCTACTTGGGGTGCCTTAACCCCTGTGTATCTGGCAAATGTCTGCCTATTTTTCCTAAGTCTCAGTTTCAATGCTACTCCTTTATCTTCAGGTAATTTCAGGAAACACTTTGTGCACAATGCTTCCATTACAGACATTATAATTATTAAAATGATTAAAAAGAACAAAAAATCAACTACATATCAGTGGTGAAAATTCTAAGAAAGCAACCACACTTTAAAATCAAGTAGAACTAAGTGAAAATAAACCTGGATATTTAAATGAAGTAAAAATATAGGGACTTTTTTGTTTGCTCTTTTAGTTGTATTCTGATTAAACCTGCAAATTTTCCATAGAATAATTGTTAGTCACAGATTTGTTCTATCTCTTACCTATTAAAGGAAAGATTGATTGTCTGTAGTTTTATCAATGATTCCATTTCTTCAGGCAAAGAATTTAAAAAATTGTTTCTAAATTAGGAAGAAAAAGAAAAAAATTTCATTCAGCTTCAATTTATAATTAAAGTGTTTATCACACACAAAAAATACACATCTCTGCTTATCAATCTTCAATGTGATCTGAGTAAGGCTGAGTTCTGAGAATGCTAAATCAGTCAGTTACTTCAAGTATTTGATTACTGTGCCAAATTCTAATATCAATATGCATCCCATTAATAATATAATCAACTTTTTAACAATTAATTTAACAGGACAAACACTGTTAACTAACCTCTTATCACCTTCAAACACTGTTAACTAACCCCTTATCACTTCAGCAATACTTTTCCGGATCAGGGCCCTTTAGATCACACCTGTAAATACCACATTTCTTAATATTACAGGTATCTGATTGATGTTAATACATAGATATCTTGCATATAGACATAAAATTCTACTGAAAAATTTTAAAAATATTATATAAAAATTGATACAGGAAAGTAGAGAGATTCTACATATTTAGAAATGTGGAACTTTCTACTATATGCAAGTCCATTTCTACTCTAAGTTCAGAATTTAAACTTGCACAGTGCATTTCTTTTATTTTTTTAGATCTTACAATGAAGCATGGCAGAAAACAGAATCTCATTTACTGTTGGAAGGATCTGGAAATAATGTTAGAAGGAAGGTTAACAAAAAGGTAGGATTATAGAGGCTATATACCTAATATTGAAAATGTCTGTGAAAAAATTATATCCAACCAGATAGCTACATATTACAATTGAATAATTTCCTCTAAATTATTTTACATTCAGAAATCAAGCATAATAGTTACAGTTCAACCTATGTTTTTTACTTTTCTCCAGTTATTGTCTTTATTAAGTTGTACTGAAAACCTACTGCTCATTTCTAGCCTTTTCCAAGAAAGTCTTATACCTACTGATATTAGACATAAAAGCATATTTTAGTCACTTAATTAGAAACCTTCGGATATGGTTACAGAAAAAGGCATTCATACATATACACACCACTGAAGAATGGACAAAAAGAAATAAATATAACAGCAATGTGGACATGAATTCACCCTCTTTATTCTATTAATACTGAACTAAAATGGTTTACAGCTTTGCAAATGCTGCCACCTGAAAATAGAAACTAATCTACATTTAGTAGGAACAGAGTAAAGTAGATTTGCTTTCATCCCATAAGTAAAAAACAGATATAACTTAACTTACTGTTATTTGACTACTGTTTGAGCAGAACAAGTGTTTTTCAGACTTAAACTAAAAAAACACTCCTAGTAACAATATATGAGCAGTAGGAAGCCTAGGTAGTAGACATATAGTTTTAAAGCCCATGCAAATAAATGGTTATCTAACCCAGAGACATATATTATTACCTTCAGAGACCTGTGATACTTCTGATTCTGTCATGTCAATTTTGAATATAATTAAATTGAACTTCCTATTACATCTGCAGAACCTTAATTTCTTTTCTTCTAGTTGCCATTCACAGTGTTCCTTTTCATTATTCTGGCATGTATGTGTAATATAATATTTTGGAACCAAAGTTTCTTTTTAAGAGAAACCATGCTAGCCCTAGCTGGTTTGGTTCAGTGGATACAGCGTCAGCCTGCAGATTGAAGGGACCCCAGTACGATTCCAGAAAGGGCATATGCCCAGGCTGTGGGCTAATCCCTAATAGGGGGCATGCAGGAAGCAGCTGACCAATGAATGATCTTCTCTCATCACTGATGTTTCTCTCTCTCCTTTCTCTTCATCTGTGAAATCAATATTTACATCTATCTATATATCTATATCTATATCTATATATATATATATATATATTTTTTTTTTTTTAAGAAAGAGAGAGAAGCCATGCCAACTAGCTGGTATACCAGTACAAGATTGACAGTTTTATGTTATTTACTTCCAGAAAAGAAACCATGTGAAGCAAATACTTTCCACATGTTATTTGTAATTTTGCATAAGAACCTAAAAAAATGTGTTAATATTTTCCAATATCTAAAATAATTCTGTCATGTAACCTAACTTGTAAATTGCCTACCAATGATAGATATCTGATTAAAGTATTTCCTAAATACTTTAGAGTTATCCTAAAATATTATAGACTTCCTTAGGAAAATATGAGGGACAGGGCAAAAGTTAGGCAAAACTCAAAGACAAATTATAATGGAAAAAGTGAAGAATAGTTTCAATACATACCTGAGATCTAAAAAACTCAATTTCTGAAACATACATAATTCCAAAGATATAAAGGAAAGCTTATTAAAACCAAGATTGATATCAGAAACCATTTCCTTCAGTTCTATAATCCTGAAACAAAAATAATTTTTAAATGTTAGCACTCAAACTATAAATCATAGAGGGGAAAAAATCCTGTATTATTTCTGCTAATTAAGATCTTCTATAAATTTTACTTTCCTCATAAAAATTTTAATGTTTGGATGTGTAACTGATAAAAAATAGTTTTTAAAAACAGCCTTAATATTATCTGTCCTGGAATTTCTACTTATCCTTAAATGTATGATGAAGTTTAACAGTCCCTTTATTTTATATTTAAACCAATTATGGACAAAGAAGAAGAGTCAAATTTAGGCAATATGGTAATGATTGGAATCCATAAAATAAATGGCTAGGCATATAGTCTATAACACAGTTTTCTTTTTAGAGTGCATTATATAACACCATTTGGGTACTTGCAAAATGTCTTTTAAATATTATATGTCCACATTTTAAAAGTATAGTATAGTATTTGTTATCCTGTTATTACATTTAATCATGACTTCAAGAACAATTAATTCCTAGGTTTAATAAGTGTCACTATTAAGCAACTTAAGTCAAAGATTTAAAAAGGAAGAACTGAACATTTCTAAGTAAGCCTAATCAAGCTAAGTAGTTTAACAGTATGCTATTAATCTATATATATAAAAGTCTAAGCAACTATCCTACTGTCTGACCAGTCAGTAGCTATGATGCTCACTTACTACCAGGGGTCAGACACTCAATGCAGAAGCAGAAACCACAGGCATGGAAACATGGAACTGACTGATGACTCTCAGAGAGAAAGGAGGAAGGGAGAAGAAGAGAAGAGATTAACCAAATGTTTTATATGCATACTAGAGGCCTGATGCATGGATTGGTGCATCAGTGGGGTCCTTCAATCTGGCCTGTGGGGGTCGGGCTGAAACCAACTCTCTGACATCCCCTGAGGGGTCCCAGATTGTGAGAGGGCATAGGTCAGGCCGAGGAACCCCATTGGTGCATGAATCTGTGCACCAAGCCTCTAGTTTAACTATAAAAACATAAATGCTATGTATAATTAGCCAAGAAATGAATTAAACTATTGACTATAAATCATTTTTGTCTATATTAGCAAGAAAAAAGAATATCAAATACTGTAGTAAAGATACAATGAAAAATACAATGAGTTTGGATATTTATAGATAGCTATACTCTTTGATTTAGTAAGTCATCTAGAAATCTGGCCTAACGAAATGTTTTATTTATTACCAAAATTAACTTTACAATATATAAATTTTTTTTATATTTAATCTTTATTGTTGAAAGCATAATATATGTCCACTTTTCTCTCCCAATGACCCCCCTCAACCCTGAACCTACATGCCCCCACGAGGACTAATGCACTATATTCTGTGTCCATGGATTATGCATATATGCATATAAATTCTTTGGTTAAACTCCTCATGTCACCCCTTCCACTCTCCACGGTCCCTCTGATATTTGTCAGTTCATTCCATACTTCCATGTTTATGGATCTATGCTGTTGTTGTTGCTGTTAATCCTCACCCAAAGATATTTTTCCATTGACTTTTAAAGAAAGTGGAAGGAAGGGGGAGAAACAGAGAGAAACACGGACTGGCTGCCTCCTGCATGTGCCTCAATCCAGGTACATGCCCTTGAATGGAATTGAGTCTGCACCTTCAGTCCTCGGACTGAGCAAGGTTCTCTCCACTGAGGCAAAATGGGTAGTACTATGCATCTATTTTTATTTTATTTTATTTTTTAAATGTATTTTTATTGATTTCTAGAGGAAAGGAAAGGTAGAGAGAGATAGAAATATCAATGATGAGAGAGAATCAATGACTGGCTGCTTCCTACACGACCCCTAGTGGGGACCAAGCCCACAACATGGGCATGTGCCCTGGACTGGAATCGAACATGGGACCTTTTAGTCGCAGGCCAATGCTCTATCCACTGAGCCAAACTGGCTAGGGCTGGATATATTTTTAAAGTACTGTTTACAACATAGTGAATTATTTAGGAAAAATAAACCAGTCAAGATACAAATTGTAATCTATTATAATAAAAACATAATATGCTAATTAGACCAGTCAGCCTTCTGGACATCCTTCTAGACAACCTTCTGGAAGAAGCCACAGTGGCAGAGGCCAAGGCAGAGGTCCCTGGCCACCATGATATGGGGGGGTCAAGCCACTTGCACAATTTTCATGCATTGGGTCCCTCGTATAATTATAAATGGAGAATAGCTTGAAATAAAATATGCCATTAGTTACTAAATCAGTGATGGAACTATTAGCAATCTCTCACTTCATTTAGTATACAATTTTATGAATAAATATTATTTTTACAATCAGATAATAATATGGTGAAAACTGTAACATGTGAAATAAAAATTTAGAAACTCTCTCCAGCAAGGTATGTCTTCACTGTATTTCTTCTTTAGCCTTCCAAACAGTAAAAATTGTGATAAAATAACTGTGGTAACAGAATAACATTGTTTTGCATAACCAGATTGTGAGATAAAATAAGGAAGTAAGCAATAAGGTAAAGTCTTTTAACTCCTTTCATCTTTTTCCCCAATTAACTTGTTTGTACCAGGATCACCAAGACAATCTTATCCTATCTGACAGTAAATTAACTACTCTATCAAATATCTTCTGAGTCCTTAAAGAGAGAATGAGGAAATAAACTAAATCTCCCTTTGCAGTGGAAACTCTTAGTTATCATCTTTCAAGATCTTCAATCCCAAACTATGAGGTAGAGGGAGGAAGATAGAGATCAAGGCTGAGAGGGAAGTCAGAGATAAATGAGAGCATGGTCAGAGTTTAGAACAGAAAGGTGGAGGAGACGAGGAAGAAAGAGAAATGTGGAGGTAGAGGAGAGAGGGAAAGGGGAAGGAGAGAGAAGGAGATAGAGCAGAGAGTAGTGGGAGTTCAGAATAAGAGGAGAGAAGAGAGATAGAGTAGAGAGAAAGAAGGGAAGAAAAAAATAGAGAAGTTGGAGAAGGCAGTCAGAAAGAGGAGAGAGGGACAGGGAAGAGAGACAGAGGTCAGAGGAAAAGGAGAGAGAGGGCGGTCAGAGAGCGATGTCAGTGGAAGAGGATGTAGATGTAAAGAAAGTTATAGTTTGTTGGACTTTTTAAAAATGGAAAAAAAAAATTTTGTAATCAGAGGAAAGTCATTCTATTTACCAAATACATCACTTTTTCTTCTTTTTAAAAAAGTACTTAAGTACTTACTACATGCAAGGCACTGGTTAAATGCTTCATGTGGATTATGCCATTTGATTCTGGTCAAGGGCATGTACCTTGGTTGCAGGCACATATTCAATAGGGAGTGTGCAGGAGGCAGCGGATCGATGTTTCTCTCTCATCAATGTTTCTAACTCTCTATCCTTCTCCCTTCCTCTGCAAAGAAAAAAAAAATCAATAAAATATATATTTTTTAAAGAAGCCTAATATGCTGAGTGTCTGACTGTTCCACCAGTCACTATGATATGCACTGACCACCAGGGGGCAGACACTCTGACCAGTAGGTTCACTTGCTGCTGAAGTCTGGCTGATCAGGACTGGGCAAGACGGGCCAGACATGCCCTGGAGCCCTCCGAGATCCCTCCCCAGCCCCAATCATGCACCAGTGGGGTCCCTCAGCCTGGCTTGTGCCCTCTCGCAATCCTAGATCCCTCTGGAGATGTCAGAGAACCGGTTTGGCCCAATCCCTGCAGGCCAGGCAGAGGGACACACTGGTGCACAAGTCCATGCACCAGGCCTCTAGTAAATAATAATAAATTATCTCTACTTCATAGGTGAGAAAACTACCAGTGGCAGCTAGTTAGCCTGTTTAAAGCTACACAGCAGATCTGGGATACAGTTATAAGCAATCAACTATATTGTCCCAGTTCTTTAATATTACCCAATCCTGCCTCCCATACTGTTGTCTTAATTGCAAAGTTATCTGTCATATAGTTAATTGCAAGAGAACATTCATTTGTAAAAGTTCAATACTAAACTAATTTTTTCTCAAAACCTAAAATTCTGCTCTAGTTTACATTAAAAAAGATGTTTTAAACAAACTATAATGAGGAATTTTTCTATCATTTAGAAGTAAAGAACCCTTTTCTGTGAGAAAAATATTAACAGGATTCAATCAATTTTATTTTTGCTATCACTGGAAAAATTCAGTGGGTTGGCAATCCACTAATATAAAGCCCCAAATGAAAATTCCTATTAATCTACATGAACCTGGCTTTGGATAGTCTCTTAAAACTTGCTCATGTATTTTTTATTATGTGGGAAAAAGTAATTTAATACTTTTAATAATTCTGATATCTAGTCTCCAAGTTTAAAATGTAAGAAAAGAAACAAAGTTTTAGAAAAAAATCTACATATTCGCCTCTCATAACAAATAGTAAAGTATCTCAGGAAATACTTAAATAACTGTTGCTAAACCCCTTAAGTATTTTTAATGCAAGCAGTTTTATATATACTTTCAAATTTAAAAACTATAAAAATAAATATTTTTGCAACAAAGATGAAAGAAAACTTAGAATGAGTAACAACTTAATAGAAATGGCATCATGAACAGTTCTTACCTTTTTGGAATTTCACATAGCTGATTCTTACTGAAGTTAATAGAAGTGATAATATTGCTTTTTACTGCATCAAACACTTCATTAGGAATCAAGGTTGTTTGTTTATCACTAAATGAAAAATGTTTAACTTTGAGAAGTTCAGAAAAATATGATTATTACTTTTCACTTTTAAAGAACTTTGAAGATTTTATAAGACAATTTTTTAAGACAGCTGATAATTTAGTTCTATAAAGAATGCCACAAAAACCTGCCAACCCACAAAATGTTAACTGTCAGGAATTTAGACAACATACTGTGTCATAACACAATGCACCTTCTGAGCATTCATATACTCAATGTTAAAAATAGAGATATATCTTCAGAGTTTAATGTCTAGAAGTCATATAGTAAATAGCTAGTAATTTAGTAAATGGATTCCTCTACCTCAGAGTAGAACTAAATCTGTAATTTTAAAAACTGTTTTTGCCCCTTTTTAAAAATCCCCTAATACAGGCTACCTGTCAGCTTTCTTTAGGTATATATTTAACTGCAAGATAAGAATCATTCTTAAATGTTCAATATTATACTAAACTAGTGTTCTCATAACCTAAACCAATTTCTCTCTCCTTTAGCATGTGACAAGGTAGACAGGGTAGTGGCCTTAGAATAAACAATTCCTGGTTCTACCATTAAAGAACTTTATCATTCACCTTCCCTGAACCTCAGTTCTTTAAAATCAGAATCTAAAGAGTTATTAATTGTTATTTATGCCAGATCTTTTACAAATATAAATATAAATTTCCTTTCCAGTAAAATTAAAATTTTTAGTAAGATTTTTAATAAAATATAAGTTTGATCTTAAACTATAGACTGCAGTCATTTAACAATTTGTTGATGTTATAATTAGCCATTATCATTATGTTCTTCTTTTACAATTTTTAATGCTTAATACATCATCCACTTAAAAGTATCCTTGATAGAATGTCCACTGAATGACTGTATGTAAAGAAAGCAATATAATGTGTGCAATATAGGAGAACTGTGTAAGAAAATTATTATACTACAGATAGGAAAAAAGACAGCCTAAATTTCATATGTATTATGCTTTCTACTTTTTGTGCTAAGGGCCCCATTTTCTGCTGGGCAGATGTAGCATTTTTATCTTTTCAATCAGCAATTTTTAAGTCATTGGAAACTGATATATTCTAATCAAACTTTGAAGACTCATGCTATTTTTAAAAATTTAGTTGAAGGCATTTATAACTTAAAATTGGGAATTAATTTGTATCTTAAATGGTATACTCTTTTCCAATTCAAGTTTCTGAGGAAAACAAATTACAATAAATTCAGAATCTGAGTAATCTAAGATGTGTAGTCTTAAGTGTGGTATTTTATTATGCTTTTATGATATTTGTGTCTTTAAAAAGTAGGAGTGATTATCTCAAATAAAACTGTATAACTATTACTGTATAGATGTTTTTTGGATGATACTGACTACTGAGAAGGTGGTTCCTACTGGCATTGAGGAAGAGACAAGATATTGAAGCTGGCTGTGTAGATGAATTGGTGTAATTCTGTATTTTCATTATGTTACTGAGCCAATCATTGAAAGAGCTTTGATAGTATCGGTTATTGTTATCATTGTTGCTTCAGTACTGACAGAACATCTGTCAACCACTCCCAAACTTTGCATAAGGTATCTTCATTCCCAATGGAATACACTTTCACAATATATAAAAATGTTTAGGCTTTATCTCAATTTACATACCAACACTGTAACTGTTTCAGATTGAATATATTTGCTTACAGAGCACATTGTTACTATGACATTATTTTACTTTCATTCAGATATATTAACACAGTACAACCTCTCAAGCTTTGCCTGCTTGGGATATTCATTAACTAAATTACATTTATTTCTAATTTATCAACATAGGCACACCTCCCTCCTCCCCTCCCCTACCTTATCCTATCTAATAAAAGAGTAATATGCAAATTGGCAGTCACTCCAAGATACAAGATTGTCACCCCTATGTGGTCAAAGATGAATGCCCCCATGTGGACACAAAATGGCTGCCACAAGATGGCCTGCAGGGAAGGGCAGTTGTGGGCAGTTGAGGGTGACCAGGCCAGCAAAGAAGGGCAGTTGGGAGTGACCAGACTGGCAGGGGAGGAAAGTTAGAAGAGATCAGGCCAGCAAGAGAGGGCAGTTGGGATGAACCCAAGGCTGCAGGGGAGGGCAGTTGTGGAAGGGAGAGTGGCCAGCAGGAGAGGGCAGTTAGGGGTAACCAGCCTGCAGGGGAGGGCAGTTGGAGGGATCAGAGAAGCAGGGGAGAGCAGTTAGGGGTGATCAGGCTGGCAGGGGAGAACAGTTAGGCATCAATCAGGCTGGCATGAGAGTGGTTAGTGGGTGATCAGGCTGGCAGGCAGAAGCGATTAGGGGCAATCAGGAAGGCAGGCAGGCCAGCAGTTGGGAGCCAGCAGTTCTGGATTGTGAGAGGGATACCCAGATTGGAGAGGGTGCAGTCTGGGCTGAGGGCCCCCCACCCTTGTGCACAAATTTCATGCACCAGGCCTCTAGTACCAATATAAAAATCCTCTCTAGATGCTGGAGTCAGGAAATTTTATTACTAACCAATATTGTTACCCTTTTATTTTTCATAATAGCAAAAGGTTCTTTATTATAAACATATTACAATTAATAACCATGGATTCATCTCTAGCATAATACATATAAACCACCTAAGAAAAGGGCATTTAAACTTACGTTCACTTAACTTTTTAATATGCTTCTACCTCATCAGTGCTTTTACAATTGCTATTATTCTAAGTCAAGCATACTGATGCACTTTTTCAAAAGATTTATTTCTGAAAATTTCCTATGTTTTGTTACATTTAATAAAATGAATTTACATACCTATAGTCTAACATTTTTAATGTAATGATGGCATGTACATTGACTCTGGATTCACTTGGTAGTGTCATGGCAGTCTCAATAACAGAGTCACTTTGGTTAGGTCCATCATCTGGGGAAGGAAATGTTATATGTAACCAATATATATAGTATAAAGTCATTTTTGAAAATTAAGAAAATTATATATATGATTTATGTGATTGGTGATGGTGAGAATGTCTTAGTCATATGCTTTATCTCCAATAACTTAAATCTGAGTTTGAATTTAGTATTTAATTAATGGAAAATCAATATAATATGGCTTCAAAATCTATTAATAAATCCTACCATAAAGAAACTCAGAAGTAGGAAAGAACCTTTAAGAATAACTAAAATGGCCCTAACCAGTTTGGCTCAATGGATAGTGTCATCCTGTGGACTGAAAGGTCCCAGATTCGATTCTGGTCAAGGGCATGTACCTTAGTTGTGGGCACATCCCAGTAGGAAGTGTGTAGGAGGCAGATGATCGATGTTCTCCCTCATCAATGTTTCTAACTCTCTGTATTTTTTTTAAAAAAGAATAGTAACTAAAATATCTCAGAAGAAACAACAAGGAATCCTTCTTCTTAAGCAAAATAATATAATCCATTAGAAGAAATATATTAAAAACAACAGCAAAAAAAAAAAAAAAATCATTTCCCAAATAGCCATATGCTTATCTTTTCATTTTAGAATACAATGAAACTTATTATCCTCAATCATTTAAAATCTGGCAATTTGTCTAATCCAGGAAACTTTTAATATATTACTTACATTAAAGATTTTTTTTTAAGCAAATGTAAGACTATTTTCTTACTTTCTTCTTTTTTTCCATTGATTTCAGAGAAGGAGGGAGAGGAGATAGAAAAATATCAATGATGAGAATATCATTGATCAGCTGCCTCCTGCACACCCCACACTGGGGATCAAGCCTGAAACCCAGGCATGTGCCCTGACTGGGAATCCTATCTAATAAAAGAGTAATACACAAATTGACCATTCCTTCACTATACCCACAAGCCACACCCTCCAGCCAATCAGGAGCGAGTATGCAAATTAACCCACCCAAGATGGCTGCGGCCACAGACAGCGCAGGAGGGAGGCTTGGTTTGCCCCTGGCCATGAGGGAAGCTAACCCTGGCCAACCCAGGCCTCTGCTTAAGGCAACAAAGTTCCAATGGTTGCCACCAGAGAGCGAGGCTTGGGTTGCTCCTGGCCATGGAGGAAGCCAAGCTTTCTTCAAACCGTTGGCGGCCCAAGGGAGGGCAGTTGGGAGGGCCTAGTTTAAGCAACAAAGTTTCCTTGGCTGTCGCCACAGAGTGAGCAGAAGGCTTGGTTCTGCTCCAGGCTATAAAGTTTCAATTGTAGAAGATAAATAAATTCCAGATACCAGGGCCTCCACTTGTGCAAACTACACAGGCCTCTCACCCAGGCCACCCCATGCCCCAAGGGAACCCCTACCCTGATCTGGGACACCCTTCAGGGCAAACCAGTTGGCCCCTACCCATGCACCTGGCCTCTATCCTATCTAATAAAAGAGTTATATGCAGATTGACTATCACTCCAACACATAAGATGACTGCACCCAGGTGGTCAAAAGATGCTGCCCTCATGTGGACACAAGATGACAGCCACAAGATGGCCAGCAGGGGAGGGCAAAGGGAGGGACTGTGGAGGGGCAAAGACCAGACTGCGTTTCCCCATAAAGAATGAATCAGGGTCAGGGTGACCTCAGGTTCCTTCTGGAGGCAGAAGGAATATGACATCCTGTGACATAGAACACCAGGTGCCTGAAGGCACCCCCGTCCTTGAGAAGCCATAAAGTTTGACAACAACCCCTGCAAGGACAACCATTATCTAGACTGCTTACTTGCATAACAAAAAAGCTTAGACAAAGAGTCAGTATATGAAATTTAGTAATGCTTAGCCAATTAAAATTTGCCAAGTCCTCCTGCACTGAGGATAAAAGGCACTTGCTGCAGAGGTTCGGGGCTCTCGTGCTTCCCTGCTATGTCAGTGGAACCGTGAGCCCGGATTCAAGTTCGTAATAAAGGCTTCCTAAATTTTCCAATTGGCTGTCTGGTGGCCGTCTGTCTTGGGTCGCCCCATTACAGGACTAGGTCTGCAAGGGAGGGCAGTTGGGGGTGATCAAGCCTGCAGGGAAGGGCAGTTAGAGGTGACCAGGCCGGCAAAGGAGGGAAATGTGGGATGACCAGGCCTGCAGGGAAGGACAATTGGGGGGGGGTTACCAGGCATGCAGGGGAGAGCATTTAGGGGCAAATAGGCTGGCAGGTGAGCAGTTAGGCATCAATCATGCTGGGGAGTGGTTAGGGGTGATCAGGCTGGCAGGCAGAAGCAGTTAGGGGCAATCAGGAAGGCAGGCAGGTGAGCAGTTGGGGATTGGGATAAGGCCTAAACGGGCAATCAGACATCCCTCGAGGATTACCAGATTGGAGAAGGTATAGGCTGGGCTGAGGAACACACACCCCCGTGCACAAATTTCATGCACCAGGCCTCTAATTGAAGGATGAGCTCCTGGTTCACAGGTTGATGCTCAACTATTATTGAGTTCGGCTATTTTCAATAAATATTTCCTAACATGTCTGTGTACTCACACCTTCACACACAAATCTCCAAAGACATTTAACACTGCCTTGGCAATATTCCCAAAACAGATCTACAAATTCGATGCAATCCTCTAACAGAATCCCAGCTGAGTTCCTTGTAGAAATTAAGTTGATTGTAAAATTCGTATGGAATTGCAAGAAACTCAGAAGAGCCAAAACAAGCCTGAGAAAAAGAATAAAGTAGGAGGACTTACATTTTCTGATTGCAAAACTTACTACAAAGCAATAGTAATCAAGACAGTGTTGTACTGGCACAGAATAGACATGGAGATCAGTGGAATAAAACTGAGATGTCAGAATGCACCCTACATTTACGGTCAACTGATTTTCAACAAGGAAGGAAAAGAGCTTGTTGAAAAGAATAGCTGTTCCAACAAATGATGCAGGGAAACTGGATAGCCACATGCAAAAAAAGGGGGAAAAAAAAGAAAAAAAGAAAAAGAAATTGTACCCATATGTCACACCACATTTTAAAAATTATTCAATATAGATCAAAGACATAAATGTAAGAGAATTCTCTAAGGAGCCACCAACCTTGTGCTCTGGTCGAGGAAGGACAAAGTGGACTGGAGCTGTGTGAGCAAAAGCCAGGATTGGGGAATCAAGGGTTAGAGCTCAGAAGGCAGACACCCCCAGATTCTTGTGCTGAGTCATTCCCTCATGCTGTGGAGGACATCTTTCCCACACAGACATTTGCCTTGCCTAGGGAAGACAGTTGACCCATCCTATTGAAAACTTCTTGCCCTGAGGCTACTTAAGAGATTAAAAATAATAATTAGCCTCCAGGAAGAAGCAACTGCCCCACCCTGTTGACAAAAACTCTTGCCACACCCATGATGACTGCCTGGGACCATTCAAGTCAGAATCCTATTAGTCTGGAGGCAAAGGCAGTCTCTGGAGGCTCTGACTCTTTGCCTGAACTAATCAGTCATAAAGCATTTGACACTATCCTGCACTAAAGAGTGAGAGACATAAAGGATCTACCTAATACATAGTCACAAACTCAGACAGACAGTCAAAATAAGGATACAAAGAAAAATCTCCAAATGAAAGAACAAGAGAATTCTTCAGAAGAGATAAATGAAGCATAAACCTAAGAGCAAAAGTACAAAACTTAGAAAAAAATATAGTGTCAAATCTTAAATAAAATAAGATTCTGCAAAGGATTTTTAAATATGAAACCAAAAGCATAAGCAAATAAAGAGAAAACATATGATATGAACTTGATCAAAATTCAAAAAGACTTTTGTGTTTTGAAGGACATGATCAAGAAAATTAAAAGACAATACATACAGAGCTAGAAAAATATTTGCAAATCAGGTATCTGACAAAATACTTATAACTAGACTAGAGGCCCAGTGCACAGGTTTGTGCTCTGGTGGGGTCCCTCAGCCTGGCCTGAGCCTTCTCTCTCACAATCTGGGACCCCTTGGGGGATATAGTAGTGCGAGAAGCGGCAGACGGCTGGGGAGAAGCCCAAGCCTGGGCCGGGCGCCATGCCACTCCTGCTCATCCTGGCCCCACTGCCTGCTGCTGCTGCCAAATTGTAGCAGCTCTGCGAAAGTGGGAGAGGCTCATGCTGCCAAACCTGCACTTGCCAGCCATGAGTCTGGTGTCTTGGCACCCCTCAGTCAACTAAGCAACACTCCTGCTGTGGGAGCGTACTGACCACTAGCGGGCAGCTCTTGCATTGAGTGTCTGCCCCCTGGTGGTCAGTGAGCATCATAGTGACTGGTCAACTGGTTGTTCCGTCACTTAGGCTTTCATATATATAGATTGTATAAAAAATTAATACAATTCAATAATAAAACAATAAATAACCTAATTAAAAACTGGGCTGAATAGATGTTTCTCCAAAAATGTGTAATGGCCAATAAGTACATGAAAAGGTATTCAAATCATTAGTAATTAGGGAAATGTAAATCAAAACTACAGTAAGATGCTTCATACCCACTAGGATGTCTAGAATCTAAAATTCTGAAAAAAAAAGTGTTGAAGATTGAAAGAATCAAAACTCTCATATAATATTGATGAGAATAAAAAGTGGTGTGACATTTTTTTGTAAAATAGTTTGGCAGTTCTTCATATGACTAAACATAAAGTTACCACATGACCCTGAAATTCTACTCCTCCATAAAAACACAAGAGAAATGAAAAATATGTTTACAATGAAACTTCTAAATATATAAATTTAAAACAATAGAAATCATATAATATCTGCTTTTAGATACTTAAACTAGAAATCTGTAGCAGAAAGACAACTGGAAAATTCCAAATTATGTGGAGAGTAAATAAATTTTTAAATAACACATGGCTCAAAGAAGAAATCTAAAGAGAAATTTTTAAGTATTTGAACTACTTGAAAATGAAAATACAATTTAACAAAATTTGTTGGATGAAGTGAAAGCAGTGATTACAGGTAAATTTATAGCACTGAATGCATATACTAGAAAATATAGTCTAAAATCAATAATCTAAATTTCCACCTTAGGAAATGTAAAAAAAAAAAAAGAGCAAATTAAATCGAAAGTAAAAAGATAGGCTGAGAATTCAAGCAGAAATTTAAAAAATTGAAAACAGAAAATCAATAGAGAAAAATCAATGAAAACAAAAGCTGGTTCTTTGAAAGGATCAATAAAATTGATATGCCTCTAAGCCAAACTAAGAAAGGAAGAGACAGGATACTAATTACTAATATCAGAAATGAAAGATGAGATATTACTACAGATCTCATGGACATAAAATAATAATAAAGGAATAATAAGAACAACTCTATGCCCACAAATTTGATAATCTGGATAAAACAGACCAATACCTTAAAAGATACAGTATGCTAAACTTACACAGAAAGACACAAAAAACCCAAAAAGCCATAAATAGTAAAGAAACTGAATCAATAATAATCTTCCAAACCAGAAAGCACCAGGTCTAAATAGGTTCAGTGGTAAATTCTATCAAACATTTAAGGAAGAAATTATACAAATTTCAGAGGATAGAAGCAGAGGGAATACTTCATAACTCATTTTATGAGGTCATCATTACCCTAATAACTGACAAAGATATAAGAAAACTAGAAAGCAATATTTCTCATAAATATACATGCAAAAATCATAAACACAATACTAGTTAGTGTAGCTGCTAAAAAAATATTAATATTTTTCCTCCCACTTTCTAAGTTCTTTTAGTTGGATCAAAACTCAAATTAACAGAGACAGATTAATAGCAGAAAATCAAAGTTTTAATACATGCTCATGGGGAAATCACATAGGCATGAAAATTCAAAAGATAATAAAGGCAACATTGTATATACAGTGGTACCTCAAGATACGAGTTTAATTTGTTCTGTAACCTTGCTCATATATCAAGTTGCTCGTATCTCAAAGCAAATTTCCCCATTGAAATCAATTGAAATGCCATTAATCCGTTCCAGCCCCCAAAATGCCACCCCGGTTGTTCTTGTTATGTGTTTTCAAATAAGAAAAATGTATTTATAAATGACAAATATTGTATAAAAACATAATAAAAGAGAATGTAAAGGAATAAACTGGTTTTATAAAGTGTATTTACCTACTCGCTACACTCTTAATGCTACACTTTATCCCTAAACTGAATGTAACTTAACTAATCTTCACTGGACTTAATTGCTATTGGTCTTTGCATTTTTGGCCGATTTCAAAAAAAACGTGTGCAACGAGGTTTGCCTCTTCCTCCCTTTCAGAATGTTTCTGAAATGAGTGAGGCAAGTTTCATTGAACAACTCTGATGCACGACCAGTAGCAACTTTTTCGGGGTGTTTCTTTTCCACGAAGTGTGACACCCTCTCCCACATTCCTAAGATCTCCTTTATCTCACTTGTAGAGATCTCCTCCACCTCTGGCTCCTCCTCGAAACCAATTTCTTGGAAAACCTCCGCATGTTGATGAGACTGCAACTCTTGTAACTCCTCCGTGGTGAGTTCCAAAGAGTGCTCCTCGAAGAACTCATTCACATCTCTCCGATCCACCTCCAGGCCCATGGATTTTCCCAGAGACACTATCTCCTCCTCCACTGGCACCTCGGGTTCGAATCCTTCAAAGGTCCTATCGGCTACGGCCTCAGGCCACAGCTTCTTCCATGCAGAGGTCAAAGTCCTCATTGTTAACACCCAGCCAGGCCTGATCAATAACTCTGATGCATATCACGATGTTAAAGTGGTTCTTCCAGAACTCTCTAAGGGTGAGGTTTGTGTTCTCCGTCACCTCAAAGCAGTGCTGGAACAGGTGCTTGATGTACAGCTTTTTAAAATTAGAAATCACCTCCTGATCCATGGGCTGCAGGATAGGAGCGGTGTTGGGAGGTAGGTAGACACCTTTATAAACTTGAACTCTTCGAGGAGTTCATCTTCAAGGTTCAGTGGGTGAGCAGGAGTATTGTCGAGGACGAGGAGGGCTTGCATGTTTTCCTGTAGATATTTCTTAACAGAAGGGCCGAAAACCAGGTTTACCCACTCCACAAAGAACTGCCTGGTGACCCATGCCTTCGGGTTTGCCCTCCACATAACTTGCAGTTTATCTTTTAAAATCTTATGTGACTGAAAGACTCTGGGGTTTTCTGAATGGTATACGAGCAGAGGCTTGATCTTGCAGTTGCCACTCACATTGGCACACAGTGCGAGAGTTAGCCTATCCTTCATGGGTTTGTGGCCTGGCATCGCCTTCTCCTCTGCCTTTATATAAGTCCTATTCGGCATCTTCTTCCAGAAAAGCCCTCTCTCATCACAGTTGAAGACTTGCTGGGAGATATATCCTTTGGCTTCTATCAGTTCGGAAAAAGTTTTGAGGTAATCCTCAGCTGCCTTCACATCCGAACTTGCTGCCTCACCAGGCCTGACGATGGAGTGAATGTCAGACCTTTTCCTGAAGTTATCAAACCAGCTCTACTGGCTTTAAATGAGTCTTGCAATGCTTTGTCCATAGAAGTGCGCGGGGTCTGCTCCAGCAAATCACGGTAAATTGCTCACGCCTTCTCGCATATGATGCCCTGTGTTATGTATCTCCTTTAAGCTGATTCTCTGTCACCCACACCATCAGTAGATTCTCCATCTTTTCACGGAGCTTAGAAATTATTGTAACGCCCTGAGCTGGCGTTATAACCTTTATCGACTCCTTCTGTTTAAGCACAGTGCATATCGTTGAAGTACTACCCCCGTACTGCCTCGCCAAGTCAGCCACTTGCACACCTTGCTCATATTTTTGTATGATTTCACGCTTTAATTCAATAGACATCATCCTCTTCTGAGCACTGACCTTTCCACTCACTTTCTTCGGACCCATGGTTATAAAAAGAAATGTGATAAAGTATGTAAATGCACAAAAGATGCTTCGACAACGAGGTAAACAAGCACACTGACTGAGGAGTGGGAAACTATGAGATGCTCGAGTCTCGGTAAACTGGTTGGTCGTGTGCAGCCAGCCGATCCTCGCGATTACTCATATCTCAAAAGTTGCTCCTATTTCAAAGCAAAAAAACGCTCGCTTAATGGCTCGTATCTAAAAATCTCGTATGTTAGGGCACTCGTATCTAGAGGTACCATTCTGGACAAAGAAGAAAAGTGGAGTCTAACAGAATCTTAGATTTCAGAAGTGAGAATGGGTGATTTACAGGCGCTAAGGGAGAATACAGAACATAGAAGGAAAATTTTTGCCAGACAACTCAGAAACAATGGGACACAGGATGTATTTAGCAAACACACTTGGAGTCTTTCTAACTAATGCTAGTGTCAAGATTCTTAAGGTGATTAAGCCAGGATCTCTTTCTAAGGCAGGTTTCTCAGCATCTCTTGGGCAGTAAGGGGAAGAGAGTCAAAGTCTACTCTTGTTTCTGAAAATCCATTCCAAAAAGGCAACTTCAGGATGGCAAAAGGTTGGTTCCCTTCACTAGCAAATCAAATCTAAAATAGCATTTAAAAAATTACACACCACAACCAAGTGGAATATGATGCAGGTATGCAAAGGCAGTTCAAGATTCAAAAATCAATTAATATAATCCTTCACAAAGCAGGCTAAAAAATAAAAATGACATTACCATACTGTTATTGTCATAATTAGCTAGTTATTAATACTAATATTAGGAAGAGAGCAAAGGTAAGGCAAGACATTATAAGCATGGTCATTTAGGCAGCTTCACCAGGAAGTCATGGGTCCATTCTCTGCAGAAGGAAGAAAGAGTTCCAACAAAGGGGGAGAAGGATGCATGCACAGTGAAGTCGGGGTGATGTAGGGAAGCTACTTGCCTATCAGTCTAGCCTGGGAAACAATGGATTGGTTAAGGGTATGGAACCTAATGTAAGCTCGTGAAAATCTGGGACTATGTAATTCCCAAAGAGTTCCCACTCTCTTGTTCTGCTCTTGTGCTCTGACATTCTTGCTCCGTGACCCGCCCTCGCTCTGTGTGATTGCCTGTTCTCTCTCTATAGCCATGTGGACTCCACATACAATGGAATACAGCTGGGAACACAAGCTAAGCTGGCCAGTAGCTGGACTGGACTATGCTTTAATATGGAGCAGAGACTGTAAACAGTGGCCTTAATTCTAGCCCTGCTGAAGACAAGATTGGACTTTTTTCATGACAAGACAGAGGGAAATGGTACACTGGGAACCCAGGGGCTCAATTCCATGGAAATAAAGATCCCTCATCCTCCCTGCAAGTATCAGGAAATTCCTTTCCTTGTGACATCTCAAGAACTCCACTTCCATCGTTAACAGGGACACAGATGGCACCCCCACCGATAACAATAGCAACAGACGCATAAAAAAGCATTTGCCAAAATCCAACACTCATTCATGATTTTTAAAAAATACAACACACTCAGCAAATTAGGAATAAAGGACAGAGGGGACCAAAGTCTTGCCACCTTGAAGTTTCCCTTTAGAATGTTGATTTTAAGCTGTTATTAAGAAACAACAGGTTCTTGGTGCATTACACTTAACTCCTGGCTTGTGGGGGCTCTTTTGCTCCTGCGTTCCTGCTTTTGCCCACACCCAATAGACTAATGGACTATAGCTAGCCTGATGTTATACTGGGCCCAGCTACAACACAGAATGGAAACTCTGGACTTTGACTCTGCTTCTAACTTTACTGAAACTTCAGCTATACTTTGCTACGACTGGACTAAGGGAAATGGGATGTGAGAAATCCAGCGATGTGATTCCATGAAACTAAAGTTTTCTACCATTAAAAAAGGAAACAAAAGACTCAGGGGGGAAAAAAACCTTTCACCCCTTTCTTGCCCCAAGAGACCCAGATAAAAAAAACCTGCCAGCTGCGTAGCCTGGGCCTCCCTCTTTGGGGCAATTGATTGCAGAGCCCCCCATCAATCACCCCACAGAGAATGTCCTGGGCCTCTCTCTGAGGGTCGATCATAGGGCGATGGAGAGGCCCCCTGAACAATCGCATCGCACCTGCCTTGGCTGGCACCAACACATTCTACTGTTTGGTCATTCGGTCAATTTGTATATTATGCTTTTATTATTATAGATTATACCATGTATATTAACCACCCACAAGCCACTCCTACCAGCCAATCAGAAGTATACAAATTAACCAAACCAAGATGGCTGCGGCCACAGAGAGAGCAGGAGGTTTGGGTTTCCCCAGCAATGGAGGAAGTCAAGCTTTCTGCACACCCTGGCAGGCCCAGGCCTCCACTCAAGGCTACAAAATTTCAATTATAGAAGATAAATAAATCCCAACAAAAATAGATGTGGTCACGGAGCAAGCAGGAGGCTTGGCTCTGCTCAAGGCTATAAAGTTTCAATTATAGAAGATAAATAAATCCCAGATACCAGGGTCTCCACTTGGGTTGCTGAGGGGTGTGGCCGGCCTGAAAACCACCACAGGCCACTCACCCAGGCCACCCCACACCCCAAGGGAACCCCCACCCTGATCTGGGACACCCTTCAGGGCAAATCAGCAGGCCCCAAACATGCAATAGACCTCTATACTATCTAATAAAAGAGTAATATGCAGATTGATCATCACTCCAACACACAAGATGGCTGCCCACATGATGGCTGCCATAAGATGACCAGCAGGGGAGGGAGGTTGGGAGGGACCAAGCCTGCAAGGTAGGGCAGTTAGGGGTGACCAGGCCTTCAGGGGAAGGCAGTTAGGGGCAAACAGGCTGGCAGAGGAGCATTTAGGCATCAATCAGGCTGGCAAGGGAGTGGTTAGAGGGTGATCAGGCTGGCAGGCAGAAGCAATTAGGAGCAATCAAGAAGGCAGACAAGTGAGCAGTTGGGAGCCAGCAGTCCTGGGTTGTGAGAGGGATGTCCGACTGCCTGTTTAGCCCCAATCCTACCAGGGGCCTAAATGGGCAGTCAGACATTGCTCGAGGGGTCCCAGATTGGAGAGGGTGCAGGCTGGGCTGAGGGACACATAACACTATGCACAAATTTCGTGCACCGGTCCTCTAATAACTACATAAATAAGCAAATATATGTGTATATAGATAGATAGACAAATATAGATAAAATCCATATATTATAGAAGTCAAGTTTTGCTTTGTTACATTTTGTAATTGGTACACTGTAACACACAAATCAACAGATTAAAGACAGAACATTATTATTATGGATTTAAGGATATTTTTATAACTTCAACATACTTATGGCCTATATGGACTTATTATTGCAACCACACCTGGCAGGAACCATTTCCTCCAATTATTTATATCCCAAATACATGTACTTTACTACTTTTCATATCATCCTTCTAACACAGAAGAAAACTGAAAAGTACCTTTAATCTTGCTTCGTAGATATTTTAAGACTTCTTGGGTTCCTTTCTGAAAAGGTAGAAAGGCACATATTCACTAAGACATCTTAAAAGTTTTATACATCAACACATATGTATACATTTCAAATTTAAAAACTGATATCCAAATATGCTTACATTTATAATTTCCCTTCGAATGGTTCTCATAGGATTTCCTTCTAGTGCCAGGAATTTCAAATGAAGTTTTCCCAATGAATAGGGCAGACTACAAAAGATTAAACTGATTTCAGGGAAAACATTTATGGTAAGAATTCAACCAAGTAGTTGATTATAAAACTAACAACATATAAATAAGTGTCAAAGAAAACCAAAGTAATATAAGCCTACAATATTTTCCTTTGAGGTAGCTGTACACATAAAAGAAAAAACAGATTTGTTTGAAATTATCATATTGTGATTGCTAAAAAGAATGTGAGCTATAAAACATTCACCAAATTGTATCCAGTGCTAAAAGTAAATGGTCAAAATATAAACTTGACTGAATCAGTGATTCAAAATAGGCATCCTCACTGATACTAATTATTTTGATTCTGCTCTTAAAGCAAATAAATAAAATTCTTCCTAAGGAAAAAAATTAATTTTAATAGCCCAATTCATATTTTCACTCAATAAGAAAAGTCATTTTTATCTTTGTCACACAAAAAGATAACCTGTTGAGATTGGATATCCAATCTCAAAATTAAGCATCTACAATTAAATAAATAGGCATTGCCCTAACCGGTTTGGCTCAGTGGATAGAGCGTCTGCCTGCAGACTTAAGGGTCCCTGGTTTGACTCTGGTCAAGGGCATGTACCTTGGTTGCAGACACATCCCTAGTGGAGAGTGTGCAGGAGGCAGCTGATCAATGTTTCTCTCTCATCGATGTTTCTAACTCTCTGTCCCTCTCCCTTCCTCTCTGTAAAAAATCAATAAAATATATTTAAATAAATAGGCATTGAAATAGGATATGAAGATTATTGCCCTTAAAGAATTCTCAGGGTATAAGATACATATGCACTTAACCAAAATATTATAAATTGAAGTTATCTTATATTGGTGGTGAGCATTTAAATTAGTACAGCCACTCTGAAAAGCAGAGTCTTACACTTTCCATACAACTAAGCAATCCCACTCATACAGAATTACCCAGGAGAAATGTTCTTACAGAAACTTACATGAATGTTCACAATAGCCAATAAACTGAAAATAATTCAAATGCCCATTAAACTAACTGTGAGTAGAAGAATAAATTGTGGCATAGCTACATAATGGATTAATGCTCCATTATAATGAAAATGAACTGCTGATACACACAATCACATGAATGAATCACAAAAGCCATACCCTTCTCCCCCCTACACCCCCTCCTCCTGTCCCTCTCTCTCTCAATAGTCAGAGCTCTGAGAAAAGAGGAACACATATATCATAAATATTTCTTCCAATAACTTTATTTATTTAATATTATATATTATAGTTACCTAAAACATCTAACTGATATATAATTCCAGGTAAGTCTGAATCTTATTTTTGTATCTGTACAAACAATTCTTTCTCTAAATATAATAGGGGCAAAAGTAGGTTTACAGATGTTCAAATGGAAAAGAATACAATAATTATTAAATAATAATACAAGAATAAACTATGTTTCATGTACTCACAACTAACTATGACCATATTATAGTTTTATAATATTTTATGATTCTTTGCTCACTACCCTTCTCCTCCCCATCTCCAACACATGCTGTCAATATAATGAATTGGAAATCTACAAAGCTGTCAATAAAGTGAATTGGATATAGTAGAAAGTGCTCCTTAATGCTAAATATTATTAGGTTAATCTAATAGAGTTTACTTAGATTTCACACCTATAAATCCACTCTTATCCAATGTATCTTACCCATTATCACCAATTTATTTTCTAATAAGTTATAATATATTTGGTTCTTTTCTTAATCTTTCAATAGCGCTCCACCTCTTAACTAATGAAAATTGACTCTTCACAGGTATTTCAAGAACCTCTTCCACATGGCTTCAGCTTATCTCTTAAGTCCTAGATTCTCATAATCTGCCTACTTACATCCTATTCACCAGTTCAATCTGACTCTTTTCTGTTCTCTGAATACATCCCTATAATTTTCTGAACTTTCAAATCTTTGCTTATACAGTTTCCTCTAGCCAAGTGATTCATTCTGACCACCTTACATGTGCAATTGAAAATCGTGATCATCCTTTAAAGGTCACATAGTGGGACTAGCGATAGAATTTAGAGATAGTTATTTAGAGATACAATTATTTCTACACATATAAAAATATGACTCAGACCTTACCTGGAGTACCATGAAAGTGAGTACATTATTAAATTTGTACTCTAGTCTAGAAAAGTAACTTGCTTCACCTTACTCCCAGTCCTAAAGATCATCTAAAAATATTATTTCTTCTACAAAGTCTACCCTGATAACTCTCAATAACTTGTAATTCCTATAGTTCCTTCAAGCCCACAAAGCATTTTATATCTCTCCTATGGCTTTACAGTCATTTAACAAATTCAACAAATATTTATCAGGCACCTGCTATATATCCAGACACTGATCCAGAAGTTAGAGCAGTGAACAAAACAGATAAAAATGCAGCCTTATCCAATGTATCTTCTAATGGGTAAGATACATTGGATAAGAGTGGATTTGTAGGTGTGAAATCTAAGTAAACTCATTCTATTAGCATATTAAGCTTGCTGTAAAGGACAAAATCTAATCACTCTTTGTAGGTCTGTACCTGATACTTGCACAAAAATATTTATTTAATTTAGAAAAAAAAAGTATGTACTTTTTATAAATACTTTAACTTTTGAATTACAACAAATACAAATATGATTTCTTATTCACTTGATCTTTAAACTTACCTGCTAATATCATTGTTGCTTAGGTCAAGCCTTTCCAATGATTGTAGTAGTGTAATTTCATCTGGAACAGATTTTAACTTGTTATCCCGGAGGTCCAGCACAAGGATAGAATTCAGATGCTTAAGATGTTCTGCTCCTAACATTTCAATTTGGTTTTCACCTAAATGTAATTCCTACAAAACCAAAGATCAATCATGTATATTTCTGTAATCAATGTTCTATTACATAATGAAAATAAAATTGAAATCTTAATTTCAAATCATTGAAAAGCACAGAAAAAAAACATAACTTCCTAATCACTAAAGTGCTTAAATTTTCAATTACATTTAAGCTATCTTACAGCTAAAGAAAAATGACAATAAGAAAATTTTCAAATTTTTTCTAGTAATTTATAAATAATTAAAGGTCTAACCTGGTACAAAGTTCAAAGTATAAAACCAAAGAAGAGAAATGATTTAATAGTTATATTTATAGAATAAAAATACAAATCCAAGAATTATACTGATGAAAGATTAAAGTTTTTTGTATATTTTTTGAGGGGGATAACAGGAAGAGAAGGAGGAGGGGGAAGGGGAAGGAAAGGGGATAGAGAAAGGGAAGGGAGGGAAGGGAAGGAGAGGGAGCAAGAACACACCAATTGGCTGCCTCCTGAACACGCCTCCACCTGGACCAGGGAACATGGCCAAGGAATGCTCTGCAACGCAGGGGCATGCCCTGGACTGGTAATTGAACCTGAGACCCTGTGGTACATGGAACAATGCTCCAACCACTGAACAACACCAGCCAGGGCAAAAGATTAAAGTTTTAAAACAAATCCGTATAAATTAAAGTTATTTATCTTGTTATGTTTGTTATTCCACACTTTCAATGATAATTATTATATGATCTCTCATTAACAGTATCTTTAAGACTATCAGCATCATGTATTAAGAGAAATTTTTTAACACTAATGCATAAAAAGTATACATAAAAGAAAGCAAAGCATGGCAAGTTTAGAAGATAATGTTAATGCTAAATACTTATAACCCAAAGTAATTAGTTTTAGACAGATCTGATTATGATCAGGTAAACATGAGGTGGCAACATACAGAAATAGATACATATACTGGTATTCCAGGCCTCAACTTACCTTGTTAGCCTCATCATTTATTACTTCTCCAAGTGTAAACTAATCATCAGGTAAAATGAATAAATTTCTATTTTTAAGTTACTTCTTTTTAAAAATACATATATTACTAATACCATTAATCCATTTAGCCACATTAAAATTCCAAAAACTATTACATAGGAAAAACGTAGTACTTACAATTAACACATATTTTCAATGTAAAGCAAGATTAAAAATTTCATTTTCATAAATAACTTTTGAAAAATATACAGTTACTCAATAATTAACTAAATAGTACCTTTAATAATTTACAAGAAGGAAATTCTGGTAAAAAACGTAATTTATTCCTCCGCAAATAAAGCAATTCTAGTGATTCCATGACAGCCAATTCAGAAGGTATAGATTCCAACAGATTTGAATTACAATCCAAATGCTTTAATCCTGTAATACATATTTAGCAAAAAATTATTTTAATAGAGAAAAAATATTGGTGTATAATTTTCTGTATATTCAAAATATGTATACATAATCATGAGGACTTATGTATCTGTGCTGCTATATATTTTTTTATAATAATCAAGAATCCTAGAATGCCATTGAATTAAATAAACATGAACTAAGATTTTTTTTCATTTAATTATAAGAGAATTGCTATTAAAATTAATGTTTTATAATAGTCCATGTCATCATCATTTTTAAAAACTTTGGTACTCAAAGTACGCTAAAACGTATAAGGTGAGGCAAAAGTAGGTTTACAGTTGTTCCTATAGAAAATAATACTTTAGAGATACAATTATTTCTACAGATACAAAATAAGCTTGCCGACCACTGCATAAGGCATTACCCTTACCCAGAAGTTTTGACTTCAGGTTAAAGACAGTAGTACATTATTAAAATGTTTTCTAAGTGTTTTTCCCTAAGGCAGTGATCAGCAAACTCATTAGTCATCAGAGCA
>PVJN01018898.1:0-38276 GCA_004026805.1 Lasiurus borealis
GGACTTAGCCTTCAAAGCCAAATGAGCTAATTTATATCAGAAATATCTTATCCGTCCATCCAGCCAGCCATCCAGCCATCCAGCCATCCAGCCATCCAGCCATCCATCTATCCATCCACCTATCCATCCACCTATCCATCTATCCATCCATCCATCCATCCATCCACCTATCCATCCATCCATCCATCCATCCATCCATCCATCCATCCACCCACCCACCCACCCACCCATCCATCCATCCATCCATCCATCCATCCATCCACCCACCCACCCACCCACCCACCTATCCATCCATTCATCCACCCACCCACCCACCCACCCATCCAACCATCCATCCATCTATATATCTATCCATTCATCTATGTAAGTACTATTGGTTCTATTTCTCTGGAGAACTCTGACTAATAGAGGCTTCCAGAGCAAAGATTGGGTGGCTTAAACAACCAAAACTCATTTCCTCACAGTTCTTGAGGAGGCTAGAGGTCTGAGACCAAGGTGTCAGCAAGTTTGATATTTTTCTGAGGCCTCTCCCCTTGCAGAGGGCCATCCTCTCCCAATGTCCTCACGTGGTCATTCCACTGTCTGTGTTTCCTGTGTCCTAATCTCCTCTTCTAAGGACACCAATCATACTGAATTACAGACCCTCACTATGGCCTCATTTTACTTTAATTACCTAGTTAAAAGCTCTGTCTCTAAATACAGTCATATTTTGAGGTCCTGGTTGTTAGGACTTCAACATAAGAATTCGGTCACACACTTTAAATAAAATGTGCCTATTGAGAGGGTCCTTTTCTATTATCATGTGTGACATTTAGGCCAGGGCTGGGTCATCAAGCATCATAGGCGAGGGGACAATAACGCGTTTCAAGAGAAATGAGAAACCATTGAAAGATTGTCATGGTGTGATTTTGCAAAATGAGTGATTCTGGTTGCTGAGCCGTGAATGCATTGTCTGACTACATCAGGAAATGGAGGTGACTGGAATTAGGCTAATAGCAGAGGAGAGGGCAAGACATGTTCAGATTGGGGATCTATTTTGAGGGAGAATGAGTAGAAATAGCTGATGGATTAGACGTAGAAATTCGGAGGGAAAGGGACTGAAGAAGGTCGCAAATGGCCGAGCCACTGTGTGAGGAGAGGGAGCCAGCATGGGCTTTTTTTCGCTACATGACCTACAGGAAGGAACGTAATCTCTCTGGACCTCTATTTTCTCCGTTGCAAGAGCTAATATTTTCTTCATAAATTAATGCAAGGATCAGATTGCCTAAGGCCTGCCAAATGCCTTCCAGAGTGCTTGGCACACCGTAAATAGTCAGCGGATGTTATTGTCAGATGTTGGGTCTACCAAGATGCTTAGGCAGCAGCTGGGAGGTATCTGATTTGAAGACGAAATGACCAGTGTTGCCCACTGGGTGCGACACCAGGAGGTTGCCGGTTCCATTCCCCATCAAGGAACATGCCAGGTTGCAGGTTTGATCCCCAGTGGGGAGCATGCAAGAAGCTGCTTGTCAATGTTCCTCCCTCATCATTGATGCTTCCCTCTCCTTCTCCCTCTCTCTTCCTCACTCTGAACTCAATAAAAACATGTTTTTAAAGGTGGCCAAATGCCAGAAATGGATGAGGGGTGCTCTCCTCCTGTTAGGAAAAAAAGAAAGAAAGAAAATCCATGTAGACTGTGATGACTCTCATGAGAAGACCTCTCTTGGTAGGGTAAATATTGGGGTGAATGTTGGGATGAATGTGGAAAACTTGAGCAAGACCTCAGTTCACTAAGAAATAGCCAAGACCGGTTTGGCTCAGTGGATAGAGCGTTGGCTTGCGGACTGAAAGGTCCCAGGTTCGATTCCGGTTGGGGGCATGTACCTTGCTTGCGGGCACATCTCCAGTGTGGGGCGTGCAGGAGGTGGCTGATCGATGTCTCTCTCTCATCGATGTTTCTGACTTTCTATCTCTCTCCCTTTCTTTCTGTAAAAAATCAATAAAATATATTTTAAAAAAATTAAAAAAAAGAAAGAAAGAAGAAGCCCTAAATTTTTTACTGGCTTGCTTGAAGTCAAGAACTAGCTTGCCCTACATTAGATAATCACAACTCTATTTTTTTTTTTTTTGCAGACCTTAATCTTGAGAAATAAGCTCATCACACTGCAGGTGGCTTACAAATAAAGTGAAGATCATACTAGTTAGTCTGTAACCTGGAGACAGTAGTCAATGAAAAATAATTGCGGTCATAAAGTTTGTAAATTTTAATCAAGAGATTAAAACAGTAATAAATTAGTGTTTATCAAGTAAATCATATTTAAAAAACATATGAGAGCATGGCTAATGATGTATTTACATTTTTGAAAGATATTCAAACAACCCAGAGGAAGATCACTTATTAATGCCCCCCAAAATATCACATCATTATGTCTGACGGAATCTCTCTGTAATTTTAACGATTGTGTAATTATCTAGTCACCTGGAAACCATTATTTCAAATCACATCATCTTCGTCACAAAGAGCTTAGAAAACATGACAACGAAATGGTTGAATAAGGATCCACAGCTCTGACAGAACTGAACTTTACCTACCACCCGCATCAACCAGCCAATGACGTGCTTTGTCCCTGCAACAAACGATCTGATACTCGCTCCTCTCGTACCTCTCAGAAGGACCTCTGAGCTTTTGTCTCCTGTTACTGAAAGCTGACCTGTGCCCGGTCCCCTTGTCCTCACTTGGTGAGAGAATCAGCCTCTGAAGGCAGCACCGTGGCTTCAAAATGCCAAGTTCACGGCGGGGGTCTGCCTCCCTTCAACTCCCCTTGGTCCCAGGCCAAGTGTGAGCTGGAGCTTCTGGGCACCAGGGTGAGGCCGCAACATGTAATCGGAACCAGACTGGAGGTCAAGTCTTATTTTCCTCTGACTGCATACTTGCTGCTCCCTTGGAAACGGCAGCAGGGAGGGTTCTCTCCCTCACCTCATCATTGCCCCCCGCCCCTCTTAGCGCGGGTCCCCGTGGAGACCCGAATGCTCCTGGCTGAAGCTGGAGAAACATTTTTCACACCTTAAATAAAATGTGCAGATTGAAGGTGGAAGGATTACTTTCCATTACAATATGAAACATTCTGGCCCCTTTCCCGGGGTTTATAATAGCCTTTGGAAGAGACTTGCCTCCCACCCCACCCCAAGTACAGTCCTAGAAATCATCTAGAAATGAACTGGGAAGTCCAAAGTGCAGATCTGCTGTAGCGGGAGAGCCCGCGCGGATAGGAAGGTCCTGGGAAAAGGTGACAGAGATTACGAAGAGCTGTTTATGTATATAAGATTTATCCAGGCCCTTGTCCCCGCGCTCAGAGCCTCTCAAGGTATATATGTTAACTGGAGGTAAACTTCAGGATGCTGGAGATGGCAAAGAGAGCTAAATGCAACCATGAAAAAGATCTTCATCCACTGATCCTATCTCTTTAATTATCTTTGATCCCAGTTAAATGCAATTCCCCTACAGGCTAACTGCTGGAATAAACAGCCCCAATCTCTATGGATTCACACTATAAATGTTTATCTCTTGCTCACACATGGCGAGATGGTTGTGTTATAGGCACCCTTTCCAATACGGTTTTAGGGACCCAGCATCCTTTCATCCTCCAGGGTGTTAGAGTCTTCTATAAGATCCTCTTCATTCTGTCTGGAAACCAACCTGTCTGAGGGACTGTGTAGGGGACTGTGGGAGCCAGGCATGGAAATGTAGTGTGAACCTTACCACACCAACATGCCATTGAGCAGAACTCCATCACATGACCCTTTAACTTCTGAACAGCTTGTAAAACGTGCTGTACTGCCTGCCCAGGAAGGCGAGGGGACTCATAGATATTGGTGAGCATATTCTCTGCTGCATCTCGCAAAAAATATAAGTACTATTACTTTGGGGTGTTATCGGTGAGAATAAAGGGTTTGGAAGGGAGGAGCCTCTGGACAGAGGGAGAGAGAATGGAATGCTAGTAGAGGAATTCCTCATGTGTCCTTTTCTGTTCAGTGTCATGTACATGACATGTTATCATCATTGTAATTGTAGGGTAATATGTTCTATGTATTTACCCACCTACACCCCCTCAGTATTGTTCCACCTTGAGGGTAGAGACTGCCCTGCTATATTTTGACCCTTCAGCACCTACCATGGGGCCTGAGTTACAATAGCTCCTACATTAATGTTCTATGCTGAGTAGCAAACGATAACAAACTCAAAGACTTAGAACAATGCCCATTGTTATTTCTCAATTCCTGTGGGTTAAGTCCAAATATGGCTTCACTGGAATCTCTGTTTGGGTCTTACCAGGATGCCTTCTCCTCAGAAGGATCAATGGGAGAAGAATCTGCTTCCAAACTCGCTCGTGTTGTTGTTGGCTAAACTCAGCTCCTAGGGTTGGAGGGCTGGTGTGTGAGCCAGGAATCACTCTCAGCCCTGAGGCCAGCTGCAGCTCCTTGGCATGTGGCCTCCTGAATAGACCCTCTCAGGATACGGCATGTCAGCTTACTTCTCTAATGGCAGCAGTAAGGGAGAACATGTCCAGCGTCAGCCTTTTGCCCAGAAGAGCTCCTATCATATGACCCAATCATGTCATTGGCACCTTGACCGTAGTCTGCTGGTTCGAAGCAAGTCTAGGGTCCCACCCATGCTCAAGAGGAGGACATTACATAAGGCTGCAGATAGCAGGAGGCAAGATGCCTCTAACATCTGTTCTCATAGGAGCAGGTTTCCAGTTGGATGAGTAGATGGACAAACAGGGAGGAAAGGGCCAAGAGAAAGAGGTTGGCAGGGAAGCAGCATATATTTTGCTCCGAGTCTTACTCTTATCTCTTATGAAATGATGTTAATGATGATCACAGGATTATCAGGCAATTTACCATGGAAAATGCAGATAAAATCCTTAATGAAATGCTGGGAGAAGGTGTCCAACACGTGTTCCTTTGTTTCTATTTGTGATTTTTTTCACTCGCCCTCGTCAAAGCCGGAGCTCAGTTGCCTGCTCTTTTAGTGAGTCATTGAGCTCCAGAGGATGTTCTGAAGGTCATTGTCAACGAGAAAAGCCACATACTGGACCGTGACGATGTGACATAAAGTAAGAACTTGTAAGAGGGAACTGAAGGCAAAAGGTAAGGGACTCCCCTCCTTTTGCTTCATCATGGACTTAAGGGCAAAGGACGCATTCTCTTCTTCGTCACCTGGTTGGAGATATTTCGGATGTTCAGTATGAAAGTATCAGCCACTTAGACTGTTGTATGAATTAATCAGATATTAGACTTTCATGTATTATTTTCTTATTACTGTCTTTGTAGCTGGTTGTATCTTCAGGAAGAAAACATGGGGTTCTTTTTTGGGGGGTGTCATTGTTAATCAAACACGAATTTAACAACAACCCTAACTTCATGAAAATTACTGAGAATGTCTCACTTTTTCTCAAATCAAGAAACACACGTTTACTTGCCTGATTAATTTGCCTAAATAGGAATCGTTACTATAGTTACCAGTGGGGAGCAGATTAGGAGAAAAGAACAAATTAGGATTAAGTCACCACTTGGACTGATAACCAGGCTGGCTGAGGATGCTCTGGGCTCTCAGCTCTTTCTCCCCATCCAGCTCTTTTCTGAGCTTCTCTTTCTCACACTCAGAAGTTCCTACTCTCCTCAACCCTCTTCCTTGCCTTCTAGCACACCCAGGGAAATCAAAGGGACTAGTCAAGAAAAAATATATAACCATTTAGTCTGAGATTTCTTCCTTATTCTTCTCTCAAAATGAGGTGTCTGAATGTTCAGAAAATGTAGCCAATCCTCTGAATGGACTCTCCTAGGAGTTCATTGTTTCTAATGAGGTCACTTGAAGCATTTCTGGAGGTGTTCCGACTCCTATCATCAGAATACCTTAACTCTCTTCAGTGAAAAATATACATGGAGGCATAACCTTGCCTTGAATTCTAAAAGCCTACTCCCTCTGGGAACTAGTGTGGATAATCCTTGGGGCTTCAGTGCTAGAAGATATGCACTCCTTTGAGGGAGTGCCCCTTAATTTTGTGCTCTATATTTCTTACTCACCCCACCCTCATCCCAGCCTTCCTGAAGATCAGGAAGCTCCTTACTAGTTCCCTGGGTTGTTATAATAACAAGTCATCACGTTGGTGGCTAAAACAAAAGGAAATGTACCGTCTTCATCCTGGAGGCCCGAAGTTCAAAACCAAAAATTAGCAGGGCCAGGCTTCCTTCAAAGGTTCTCGGAGATCATCCTTCCTTGTTTCTTCCAGCTTCTAGATGGTTCTGGTGGCCCCACATGTTCCTTGGTTTGTGACAATGCAAGTCCAAACTCTTCTTCACATGACCTTCTCTGTCTCTGTGTTCTCTTCTTATTATAAGTTCACTTGTTTTTGGATTTAGTGTCCACCCAGATACCTCAGAACCTTATCAACCTGGGCTTCTTAATTTAATCACATCTGTGAGACTCTTTTTATAAATAAGATTATGTCGGTAAGTTAGGGGTGAACATATTTTGGGGGAAGTCACCATTCAGCTACAGATTGAAACCAAAAGGTGGAAATCCAGGCCCTAGCCAGGTATGTCAGTGGATTAGAGTATCATCCCAATATGCCGATGTGTTGAGAGTCCGATCCCCAGTCAGGGCACATACAATCATCAATGAATGAATGAATAAATAAAGGGAATAATAAATCTCTCTCCCTCTTTAGAACTGATAAATAAAAATTAGAAAAACAGTGGAAATCCAGAAATCTAAACCATGAGATAGGAGGATATATATATATATATGTGTGTGTGTATATATATATATATATATATATATATATATATATATAATGTTGTTGCTTAAGAAAAAAGAGAAGGATTCAACTGAAGGAGGATTGATTACATAAAAGTACATTTTATGTGGCAAAACATATTCCAAATGGCTGAAGTTGGTGAAGCAATGAAGTAACAAAAAATGTTTCCAGTCACTCTACAATCAATCTCCACCAGCAGTTCCATGTTTAATCTTTTGAGGAAATGTCATTCTGTTTTTCACAATGGTTTCACCAGTTTGCATTCTCATCAGCAAAGTACCAGGGTTCCCTTTTCTCTGCATCCTTGCATGCACTTGTCATTTGTTGCTTTGTTGATGGTAGCTATTCTGACAGGTGTGAGGTGATACCTCATTGTTGTTTTAATTAGCATCTCTCTGATGGTCAGTGACTTACCTTTATTCCATATGCCTCTTGGCCATCTGTATGTCTGCTTTGGAAGAGTGTCCATTTAGGTCCTTCAGCCATTTTTAAATTGCATTGTTTGTCTTCCTTTGGTTAAGTTGTATAAGCTTCTTCTATGTGAAATCTTTATCAGATGTATCATTGCCAAATGTGTTCTCCCATACAGTGGGCATCCTTTTCATTTTGTTGATGGTTTCTTTGGCAGTGAAGAAGCTTTTTATTTGATGTTGTCCCATTTATTTATTTTCTCCTGAGTTTCCTTTGCCCTAGGACAGTGGTCGGCAAACTGAGACTCCTGAGCCACTCTGTTGACTAACGAGTTTGCTGACCACTAGATAGGGGCTTAATCACAAGGCATACCAACCTGTAATTATTGGAATCAAGAGTCTAGGCAGTGGTCGGCAAACTCATTAGTCAACAGAGTGGCAAACTGTGGCTCGTGAACCGCAGTTTGCCAACCGCTGCCCTAGGAGATGTATCTGTAAGCTTATTGCTATGAGTGATGTCTGAGATTTTGGCTGCCTATGGCTTCTTCTAAGATTTTTATGGTTTCACATAAAATCTTTTATCCATTTTGAGTTTATTCCTGTGTAGAGTGGAGGTGGGCTAGAAGAGGTCATGAGGGAAATGGGAACATATATAATACTTTCAATAATAAAGGTTTTGAAAATAAAATCAATCTCATCATCAAATACAAATTTTAACTCTTCCTATTCTCAGAAGCCCAGCTCAGGTTCCCCTCGCCTATAAAACTCTCCAAACCACCTGAATCCGGAGGTCACACAAGTCTGAGGCCATCTAGCCCCCCAAGAATATGTAGGCATTTCCATACCACTTTCTTCTTGCCTCTCCCGTCTCAGTAAGAGGCACCACTGACCAATTCTCCAGCAAGTTCAAGTTCTTCAGGATTTTTGCCTTCACACATGGTGGACCAGTAGTTTTATTGCCGGCTTTACCCAGTGGTCAGATAAGTTTCTAATGAATGAGTACAAAAAATGTTCTACATAAATGTTAAAGGCACGCTTTAAAATTAAATACCCATTGCATTTTGAAGTTATTACATGTTCTTACAAGCTAATATCTTTTTAAAGTATAATACTTCGTAAAACACTGTGATTTGAAGCGAGAATTCTCCTGATTCGTCAACGTATCCTGCGTCTGTCTACTTCAGACTTAGCATCTAGTCTAGAAGAGCATGATTTCTTGCACAAAGCGTTGTGATACCCTTATAATTGGCCTTCTCCTCTCCCCCTCTTCCTCTACCATCACTATACGCAGAGAAGTAATTCTGAGCTTTTGAAACATCAACTTTGTCATTGCCATGCTCAACTCCCTTCAATGACTGTCTTTGGGCGTGACATAAAATGGCAGCTCCCTCTCCTGTATTAAATGGCCGTAATATGACTTTGCCCTACATAACTCTCTGAAATAAGCATCCATCCCTCTCCCAAGCAAGTGACTTCCTTCCAGTTTCTTGAACCAGCAAAGCTGGTCCCTGCTTTTGGGCTTTTGCACATGTGTTTTTCTGGCCTAGAACACTTTGCCCTTTATGTTTGCAGGCATACCTGAACAGTCCAGCTCCAGCATCTCTTCCATAGCGAGACTTCCCCTGACCACTCCGTTTAAATTACTTCCTCTGCATTCATCCTGTCATTTACCCTCCGTGGTACACTCTGCTCTGTTTTCCTCATTGCTCTGAACAACTACAATCATTTTCATGTATTGTGACTTCATTTCTTGTTTATAAATTTCTTGAGAACTGGGACCTTACCTGTGATTTCACCATTATAGCTCTATGTATAGATGAGTAGTCTCAAACATAGAGTAGATGCTCAACAAATGTTTGCTCAAGGCCTGGAGAATGAAGGCAATGCCATCTATTATTCTCAGTTGCTTCACTACATTAATTGTCTTTTGATAATATAAGCTTGATGAGAGAAGGCGATGTTTTATTTTTCTCTATACACAACACTAATAGATGCATAGTTAGCATTTTTTGGAAAAGGGAACAAAGAATGGTGTTTTAGGATTTCTGCTGAATGCCCTTTGGGTCTCTGTCAAGTTTTAGAGACTCTAGCCCGGGCCTACTGTTCCTTGCTGTTGACTCAATGAGATAAGGCAGTTTCTTGTGGATGGTGGCTCTTGATCCTTCAATGAACTCAGATTGGGCTAACCTCTAAGAAATAAGTCAGAGCCGCAACCGGTTTGGCTCAGTGGATAGACCATTGGCCTGTGGACTGAAAGGTCCCAGGTTCAATTCCAGTCAAGGGCATGTACCTTGGTTGTGGGCACATCTCCAGTGTAGGGCATGCAGGAGGCAGCTGATCGATGTCTCTCTCTCATCAATGTTTCTAACTCTCTATGCCTCTCCCTCCTCACTGTGAAAACTCAATAAACCATATTAAAAATAAAAAGAAATAAGTCAGAACAAGTCTGTATCTTCCTTCTGTCTCTCTGGCCCCTGGTTCTGCTTCTACTTCTAAGTCACTTTCTCATTGAAGAGAAATCCACCTCACAAGTAGCTTCCAAGCTCTTATCTTTAGAAATAAGAAACAAGCAAAAAAAAATGTCATAGCCATGACGATTATCTGGAAGAGCATACTGTGCCTTACTGAGAGACAGCAGACCAGAGCGCTTCCATCTTGACCTTGGAAAACATTGCCAAGTCTCTTTAAATGGCCATCATCGGTGCCTTTCACGGTGCTTTGGATTCTGTCTACTAACGACCAGAAAGAGGTCCTCCCTCTATCTCTTTTTGCTGTTACTACATCCCTGGAACCACCGAGATTTGTGAGCCGTGTGCCTCAGGAGACTGTGCTGGGGTAGCCTCGGTCAGACACACTCTGCTCTCTGTCTGAAGAAACCCTATCTGCTTGTGTTCAGGTTTTAAATTGGATGTTCATCCATCATGGCTGCAGTTCCCTTAGACATTCCAGAGCCGATCTATCCCCCTCTTTCCCCTGAGCAACAATCCACATAGACCCGCAAATAAGTTATTTATTCTTCCAATGACTCGATCTGGCATCACCCGGCCTTCTCTAACCTCCTGTGTATGAAAGAGAAAAATGAATGACTGGGGCGACATCAAAGTGTTGTTTTACTTTCCATGCAGTCATTAACTTTACATGTTCCCAAACTAATAGTCCAAGACATCGTAAAGGGGTAACAAGTTCAAAGGAACATGAAACATAAAGCAGAACTCCAACGTCATTTGAAAGTATTTTCTCTGAATGTGTGCAAGCTTTCAAGGCTGCTAGGCCAGTGGTCGGCAAACTCATCAGTCACCAGAGACAAAGATCAACAGCATAACGATTGAAATTTCTTTGGAGAGCCAAATTTTTTAAACTTCATCTTCTTCTAACGCCACTTCTTCCAAATAGACTCGCCCGGGTCGTGGTATTTTGTGGAAGAGCCACACTCAAGGGGCCAAAGAGCTGCAGTTTGCCGACCACGGTGTTGGCGAAAGAACCTGGATCGGCATTTTGGCTGGTGCTGAAAAGAAATTTCCCCAGGTGGCGTGTGTAAGCGAGTCGCCGGGCCAACCTCTTTGAGAGGAGAAGCATGTCTTTAGAGGATCTGCTCTTTCCAGAGAATGCTGCCCTGAGCTGGCTCCCTCCTCCCTCCATTGAAGGCCAATTTGTCTCCTTCTGGAAAGCTCTCTTGCCTTGTTTGGATCTGGGTGCTCCAGGCCACTTAGGGGAAGGCTGGTCTCCTACTCTACAAAATAGGATGCATCTATCACAGAGAAAATTACAAACAGATTGAGTTACATAAACTGAATACCCAAGTTCCCATGATAAAATCTGGAGTCACTGAGTGAAATGGAGTGAGGAGTAGGAGGTGAGACATCAGAGCTACAAGGTGGCTTTTGTGTGTGTGTGTGAAGGGGGTGAGGGAGGTGGGGGAATGGACAAAGCACATCCTTTTAGAAAGCCACCAGAGGATGGAGCTTTCCATGACCACGTTTGCCATGAGGCTGTGCATGGAGATGCAGCACTTCTGCTATGCTCACACCTTCAGTCACTCACAGGTTCGCATCACACTGGACAGCTGTGGATTTTGCATTATAGTCTCATATCCTGGCAGAGATTTTCAACCTAAACCGAGCATAGCTTACTTGTATTTAAAATAAAATGCAATGAAATTCAAGGCTTCTAAACATACCTTTCTTTAAATATTTTCTTCTCTTCCATTGCATACAGACGTTTTATAAGCCTCTAATCCAAGAAACCAGCTATATCTTATTCCAGTTAGTTTTTTTTCACTTAACATGATGCCACAGGTATTTAAATACTGCTCTGTAACTTTCATGAGTTATTTTAATGACTAGTTAAGGTTCCATTGAATGTATGTCCTAGAATTATCTTGATGATCCATTTATCACTGGGTATTTACACTGTTTTCAAACTTTTCACTATGAATGATAACTCAGAGATCAACATTTGTAGCATGGATACTTTTCTTCTTTCAAAGGGAAGTATGGCATTAGGATAGAACCATTATAAAGGGATTCTCAAGTTGGAGCATATAACTCTTCTTAGAGCTTTTGATAGTGATGTGTATGTTGCCTTGCAGGATAATTGTTCAGTTGTAGTATTTACCTGGTGTTTTTTAGGCACCATCACACTGCACCCACACCTCACTGGTAGAGAGGAAAATATTAGGCACCCGAGAAACATCAAACTGTATTGGGCACAACCCCAAATTATGACACGTTAAATTCAGCCCAATGGAAATTATGTGCAGATACAACCTCATATGGATCTTGCTTTTATTGCTTTTTTATAATCATTTTCTTTCTTTAAAAATATTATAAAATGATAAGATGACCAATATTTTGGAGTAATTCTTTCTGATTACTGTTCTGTGAACATATTTTAGGAACAAAATTAGAATCGAACAAAACAGGCTGGTTTTCAATCTTCTGTTTTTCACTAAATACTATGCTAGACACGGCATGCATGTAATAAACATCTTTTTCACAATATCAATGCTAATGACTATTTAAATTTATCATATGACTGTATCAAATGTCCTATGGTTAGTCACGCAACTCAATTCTTTATTATCACAAGTAATGTGGCAGTGGTACTTAACATTCCAGGAATATATTTTAGGACAAAACTGTAGTAATATTCTAAATATAATTTTGAAGATAGGACTTCTGGATGAAAGTGGAAGCACATTTCTAAGGCTCATGATGAATATTCACAAGCTACCTTCCAGAAACACTGCCATGTGAGAGTGAAATACTTACCTATTTTCTAGATGCTTACCAACAAGGCACAATCATTTAAAACAATCATTTAAATCTTGATGGAAATACATGCTATACCTTGGTTTTAATTTGGACTTTTGATCATTAGAGAATTTCACCATCTGTTTCCTTATATTTATGTTAATATAATTTGTATGTTTTATATGTGTACTCATGTCTTTGCCAAGCTATTAGTGAGCACTTGCTATCCAAATCAATGCGGGTCTCGGGACACCCCAATACCTACAAGAAGACTCCTCAGATTCTGGCCCTGAACCCTCTCAACTGCTCTGCGAGTCTCCTCTTTCTTATTTCATTGAGTTACTGCCGGGTTTGAGATGGAGGAGGAAGAAAATTCTGAACGAACATTGTGGAGTGGCACAAAGTACCTATGAAGAAAGTGTCAAGGGATGATTCCTGAAAATGAACTTGTGTTAGATCACCTCAGGCCTTGAATCCCAGACATTTTAGATCAGTGGTTCTCAACCTGTGGGTCGCAAACAGCTAGCAGGGTCTCCTAAGACCATAGAAAACATAGATATTTACATTAAGATTCATAACAGTAGCAGATTACAGTTATGAAGTAGCGACAAAAATAATTTTATGGTTGGGGACCACCACAACATAAAGAACTGTATTAAAGGGTTGTGGCATTAGGAAGGTTGAAAACCACTGTTTTAGATGTTTCTTGGTCAGCAATAAGGGAGCCATTGCGGAGTCTTGAATGGGAGAAAAATGAGAAAAGATGTCATTCAGAAAGCATCCAGCAGGTGGCGCCAATGTAACATGTCTTCTGCCTGGGAGTGTCTCCCAGTAGATTTGGTCAAGTCCCTGTGTGAAAAGGTACCTTTTCTGAAGCACTCAGACCAGAATGGGGTACATCATTCCAGTGGACCGACTGGGGTGGCTTTTTTAAACTGAAAGAACTTGTACTGAGTAGCTCTGCCCTTCTTCATGTGATTAATCCCCTCCTTCCCCTCACCCCAGAGTCTTTTTTTCGTTCTTCTGTATCTTCTTTCGTTCATGCCTGTCTCCTGGAAGACCTGGCACTTGGATGCAGAGGCTTCGCTCAGGGCTGGCACCAGTGCCAGGGTCTACAGAGCCTGGAACAAGACCCGTGTTTCCTGAGCTCCATTTTGGAGGCCTTATATCCTTTAGGCTATTTCTTCCAATACT
The DNA here is from genome assembly GCA_004026805.1 of Lasiurus borealis. Classification (NCBI taxonomy): domain Eukaryota; kingdom Metazoa; phylum Chordata; class Mammalia; order Chiroptera; family Vespertilionidae; genus Lasiurus; species Lasiurus borealis. Next base: position 13,657 of record PVJN01018898.1, read on the forward strand.
TAGTGCTGCTCCTAACAAATGACTACCGGCCTATGTAACGGAGACCACAGGAGTAACTCTCAGATCTGCGATCGTGAGCATGTCAGGGTGGGAGCGATTCACTGAATTACGGCCCCTTTCTTCGTTATTCCCGGTGACAACTGCCTAGGATTTGGATCCTCCTTTTCTCCCCTCCAATTCTGTCTGCAGTGAAACGGTCATGATAGAACACCGGTGGGCGGGCATCTTGAGACAGAGGAGAAGATTCAAAAAAGATCTCCGTTATTCTGAGAGGTTTTTTAAAATGGTTCTATTATTTTTATTTTATTTTATTTTTTTGTCAATGGATTCGTTTTCTTGGAAAACATCCCCACTTCTGTGAGACAAACAAAGCAGATTCAGTGCAAAGCGGGAGACTCCCCCCCGGCAGCCTCCCCTCCGAGAGAGGCAGCGAGAGGCACATGTTTGTAGTTGGGGAATCTGGCAGCGAGGAGCTGGAGCGCGGATGGTCAAGATGTTCTGGTTCAGGAGTTAGCAAATAAATAATTCCTCCGAGGAAGGATGCTGCAGCTCCGGGCAGCTGATACGGCCATAAAATAAATAGGCAGTAAAACACACTTCCTGTTTTGAGAGTTCACATTTCATATTGGCCCTAGCGCATCTCTTAAACTCCATCTCGGGCTTCCATAAATAAACCTGGCACCTTTTTAAACGCTTTCCCATCTGCTCCAGAACGAGGAGCGCATTATGGAGTGCACCTCGGGGAGTCCCCGGAACGGGGAAAGACTACTTGCGGGGAGCACACCACTGCCGCTGGCGCGAACCCAGAGAAGCCATCAGGAGGCGGTGCGAGCTCCAACCTTCTGTAACCAGACTCTGAGGGTGTCTCCCCACCCACTCGGTTTCTCCAGTTTGTTATCAGGGTCCGAGCGCGGCCCTGGGAGGAGCCGGGAGGATGGGAACGGTCAGGGGGGCAGGCCTGGTGGCGGGATTCTTTGGTGGGGTACCTGGGCTGGGCCTCACCCAGCTCCTGACGCCTTTGTTCCAACTCATGAATCCAGCGTCAGGGGAAGAGGCCTGGTGCCCGGAGTGTAGGAGAATTTGGGGTTCCCTGGGGTTCCCAGGGATCAGCTCTGGGTTCACTTACGGGGTGGGGGAAATCATTGGGACCGTGTCACAGACTGATGTCGAAATCCCAGTCTTGCTATGAACTGTCATCTTTAACAAAGAGCATCACATCCCCCGAGCATTGTAACTGAAATCGTTTTTGCACCGTGCTGGCGTCCATGAAGCAATCTACAAATAGCAGCTATAGTTACGGTTTAATTCTGCCAGATAACTTTTTTTTTCTTCTTCTTCTTGCAAATCAAAGACTGGTTCAGGTGGCCAGGAGAGGAAGTTAGCATTCAACACCTACATTTGCCGTTGGAGGCCCTTGTTCCATATTGCATGCTTCCCTAAATGTTTTCTTGTTCTCCAATCCAACCCTCGTGGTAAACATCAAAGGAGATTTTCCTATTTCTGTTCCACAGAGGAACAGAATATTAGGAGCACGGCCAACTGGTATCACCCCGAAAATGCCGTGGGTGGTAAGGCCTGCTCCTGTCTCCCAGACCATCACCGAAGGGTATAACAGTCTCTGATGGTTGCAACTAGAAGACTCTACCATCGGCAGCATTTCAGATTCTTTAAACTACAGGGAAAATGTGCCTTTAAAAGCTCCGACACATAGCAGGGCACTTGCACGCCCTCACACATAGTCAGTGGCGGGGCCAGAATGTTCGTGCAGGGGCCTCTGATGACCCTCAAGGTCAATGCCGATTTGCTGCTGTCAGCCACACTCCAAACCCAGCACAAGCTCCCTGCAGCTCTGCCCACCTCTGGCAGCCCTGCTCGCTGCTCTGGGGTGACCTTGACAGTCTTCCACCTTGCAGTGCGGCTCGCACCTCGCCTCTCTGAGCTCCTTGAACCCCGAAAGCCAGACAGCATCACGCCTGGCTCCTGAGCGCCCCTGGCTGGGCCTTCAGAGGCAAAGAGCAGGCGAGAAGCAAGCTGCTGAGTGCTTCACCGGTGCTGACTGGCCTCATGAAGGAGAGTGAGTCTCCAGCAAATGCTTCCATGATGCAACACTGTTAGCAGCGTGCGGCCTGCACTGAGATGGGGATGAGATGGAGTTGGTTTTGGGCGCCCTCGGCTCTCTTATCTGCTGGCGGTCGCAAGCCTGTCTTTCTCCCTGAGTGTCTGGAGCTGCGAACTCGCTCTAATTCGATTTGACTCCTAGCGGTCGGCTCAGCTTGAGGTTTTCTTCTTTGATTTTTGTTCTTCTGTGGAATCAGTGGCTTCAGCTCCCTCGTGGCCTCTTATTCTCTTTTAAATATATTTTATTGATTTTTTTACAGAGAGGAAGGGGGAGAGAGAGAGAGAGTTAGAAACATCCATCAGCTGCCTCCTGTACACCCTCTACTGGGGATGTGCCCGCAACCAAGGTAGGTGGCCTGGACCGGAATCAAACCTGGGACCTTTCAGTCTGCAGCTTGCCTTGTTCAGTTTTCTCCCTCAGCTTTTCTTTGAGGATAAGGAACCTCCTCATTTTATTATCCCAGTAGTCCCCCCACATCCACAGGGGGTACGTTCTAAAACTTCCAATGGCTGTCTAAAACCTTGCAGAGTACTGAACCAACCCTGTATATACTATCTGTTTTCCTACACATACTTACATAGGATGAAGTTTCATTTTTAAACTAGACCCGGTAAGAGATCAAACACAGTAAGTAATAATAAAAATAGAACCATTTTTAACAGTGCACTGTAATAAAAAATTATGTAAAAGTGGCTTCTCTGAAAATATCTCCTTGCCCGATGTTCATCCATCTTCCTGTGGTGATGTGAGGTAACATGCCTGCATGATGAGATGAAGTGAGGGAATAACATGGGTGTGGTGACGTAGCAACAGGCTACTATTGTCCGTCTGACAATAGATCAGAAGAAGGATCCTCTGCTTCAGGTAACCCGGATGAGAGAGCCATGACGATTTGACGGTTGGCCATCTGTCAGGAGCAGACACTGTTGCTGATTGAGGACATTTATCCTGATGGTGATTGGCCACAGGTAACTAAAACGGTGTAAAGAGAAGTCCCAGAGAAAGGAATGACCTTATCTTCTGTAGAAGAGCTTTTTTGATTAATTTGGTTATGTCCATAGTGGAGTCATCTTGGCCATCTCACCATTTATCATGTGGAAAGTTCCTTTGATTCATTACCAGCCCCTTCACGAGGCCCGCTTCCCTTGGCCTCACCTCAGTAGAGGGATCCAAACTCACTAGCAAAGCTCGTCCTGAGTGGGCCATATCGGAGAGAAAGCTCTGGTACCCGTCTGTCACAGCCGGTGTGACCCACTCAACCTAATGTGAGCCTTCCCCGGACATTCGCTCGGCCCAATGAGAGAGATGTGAGAGGCAGAAAGAGCAAGCCTCCTGGAGAATGAGCCGGCCCTTCCATGGCCCAGAGTCAGAGCGAGTTTGGGGGCCAGAGGCACATCTCGGGGCATGGGACAAAGCGCATGCGTTCTGCCAGCATCTGTCTCATTCCCCGAGCAGACCCTGTCCACAGCCTGTAACATACAGAGCAACAGCCCTTTTGATCCAAGAGCTGCATCAAATCACGGTGACCCTTTGAGGAAGCTATGCGGCCGGGGCCAAGTGAAGCCAGATGACTTTCTGTATTACTGGAGCATAAAGCAATATTAAATGATTTCGTGAGTTGTAGCCAGAACATCTGTTATTAAACATTAGAAATCTGATTTATTCTATTCTAGTAAACTGGCGCTCTGCCCTCTTGCGTGTAATGCCTTGCGTTTGAGGCAAGAAGGTCTGACTTGCTGGTTTCCTTTCAGAACGCACCGTTCTTTCCACATGTCACACGGCTGCTCCTCTCATCTCTGCGAGAGGATGTCCCTATTGGGACAGGTTCCCGGGGTAAGGGGGTGGCAGGGAATGTGCTCAGCCATCCCAAGTGGCCGTTCCTCAGGCCGAGAGCCACAACCAGGAAGGTGGCCAGGTCGTCATAGGCGGGCAGGGCGACTTAAAGAAGGAACGGATCCCGTGTAGAAGGCTGAGGGCTGTACAAGCAGATTAAAAAGCAGGTCTTTGTATCAGTGATCCGCTCCTTCTGATTGGCCCATTTCCCCCTCAGCTACTGCTTCTGCAACCTTGTGGATCACTGTTCTGTTATCCCACGTGCCAGTATCCATAGGCTCTGGGAGGAGATTCCTGCTCTCGATTCCTTCCTTCATCATAGGTGGTGGAGCATTTCTGAGAAATGTGCACCTCTGATCCTTGGGACATAAACATTTCACCTAGATGGATGCAATAAAGGGACATTATGGCATTCTAATGGGGGAAGGTCTCAACTTTAGTCACCTGGTGAGTGTGGGTTCGTGGGCAGTGGGACTAGCAAACGTGATAAACAGGGGAAATCTTTGGGAAGATAGAGGCCTTCTAGAGTAATCGGAAGTCACCCACTCACTTCAACCCTTCATTGACACATTCGTCCACTAATCACTGTATTTTCCAAATACAGTGGTACCTTGAGATACAAGTTTAATCCATTCCGTAACCTTGAGGCATGGGAAACTATGAGACGCTCCAGACGCGGTAAACTGGTGGGTCGTGTGCAGCCGGCCGATCTTCGAGATGACTCCTATCTCAAATGTTGATCGTATTTCAAAGCAAAAATCGCTCGCTCAACAGCTCATATCTCAAAAATCTCGTATGTTAGGGCACTCGTATCTTGAGGTACCACTGTATTTACCTGTAGTCATCGCCGTTCTGAGCACTGGGAGACAGGTGATAAAAATGTAAAGAGGAGGTGATCCATTAACTGGGAAAGTCGACAGTCAGATGAGAACCTTGACACCCCGGCAGGAACTCCAAAGTGATGAGTCAGAAGGGTCACCGATAAAGTTAAAGAGGAAAGAAAGAGAGAAAATGCCCCCTGGGAGTTTCCAGAGAAGATTTCGTGAAGGATAGATATGGAATTCAGGCTCAGCCTTCAAGAAAGATAGGATGTTGACAGCGAGGAGAGGCCTGGTTATTGCGGAAGAAAGCAGTGGCCTGAAACAAGGCAAGGATACGGAGCAGCACGAGGCGTGTGAGGATGTTTGCAAACCGTGGGGGTTCCTGAAACATAGTCCGCGCAGAGGGACAACGGAGACCAAGGTGGGCGGCAGGCGATGGCCACACCTTGGAGGGGTTTCAGTACCTGCCAAAGGCATGCTGTTGGCAGAAGGACCGGGAGTGTGCGGACAGAACTGTCATTTGGGAAGATGGATCTAGGACCAGCAGTAAATTGAGAGTGAGGACCCCTGAGAAAATGCAGGTGGCAGATAACACAAACCTCAACTAGAGTGGTTGGAATGGAGGAGAGCAGGTAGGCAGAGGTTTACAACAGGAGTGGATAAGGTTTCAGAAGTTGTGTTGTTGTAGGAGGAGCATGGGTGTTGGAATCAGGCTCTGGAACAAACTTCATGCTTTTCACATGTTTCCTCATGTTGAGAGCGTCCAGGGTTAGGGCATGGCTTCCCCAAGCCTACTTTCCCCCTCAGCCACGTAGCCATGCGTGTGTGTGGAAGGCACAATGGGAGGAGAGGATCACCTAAGCCAGCGGTTCTCAACCTATGGGTCGCGACCCCTTTGGGGTTAGAACGACCCTTTCACAGGGGTCGCCTAAGACCATCAGAAAACACCTATTTCCCATGGTCTTAGGAACCAACACACAGCTCCTCGGTGTCGCAATGTGTAGCCATGTAGTTTACTGTTGTCCTATGAAGACTGTTGCCCATGCTACACCACGATTCAAGACAACATTTCATTTATTTGTCATTAGAAATAAATATTTCACGACATATAATTACATATTGTTTTTGTGATTAAACACTATGCTTTAATTATGTTCCATTTGTAACCATGAAAATACATCCTGAGTATCAGATATTTACATTACAGTTCATAACAGTAGCAAAATTACAGTGATGAAGTAGCAACGGAAATCATTTTATGGTTGGGGGTCACCACCCCATGAGGAGCTGTCTTACAGGGTCTCGGCCTTAGGAAGGTTGAGAATCACTGACCTAAGCCCTCCCAGGTGGTGGCATGACTCAGAGAGGGTAATATGTGTGGGAATACATCACAGAGTCTGAGGACCCCCTCACTGTGGTTATTTCAGTTACTCCCTGGATGTGGGGGACCAACAGAAGGGAAGAATCTCGAATGAACCTCAGGTTTTTGAACCCGGATGACTCTGAAGGTGGAGAATCACATGCTGGAAAATGAAAGAAGGAGGGAGGGAAAGAAGGTCACCACTCAGCCGGTGCCTCAAAATGAACTCCAGATGGATCCAATATTTAACTGGAAGTTTAAAACCACTGGCGGATTTTATAATGCTGCAGTTGAGAGATTCTATCTAAGAATTCCAGGGAAGATAGAAACCGAGAGGGAAAAATCTTAATAAATTTGGCTGCATGTGAAGTCACAACTTCTGTATAAAACAAAATAATAAATGGGATTGGAAGAAAAGTAGTCAACAGGGAGAGAGAAACCAGTGGGCCAATCATATGACTGACATGAGTTGATTTCTGGATACATAAGCAGTCTTACAGAACAGTTAAAAATACAAGTGAGCAGCCAAATAGAAAAAAAAATAGGCAAAGAATGTGAATAAATAATTTATAAGAGAAAAAATACAAATGCTCAGTTATAAAAGAAAACCAATTAAATCTTTATAAAATATATATTGAAGTAAAATAAGGCATTTTTTTTCACCTACTAGATTGGTGAGTCAATTAGATGGAAAAAAAACTGTTCTAATGAAGAATTAGGAAGTGATTACTCTTATATCTTGTTGGGTGAGGGTAAAATGTAAAATATAATAGTTGTTCTTGGTGTTTAATATAGTAATATATACCAGTATATTAAAATTATACATCCTTTGGCGTATCAAATCCACTGGTAGAAATTTTCCCTAGGAAGATGTATATGAAAAGTGAAACTATAAATGGATAAAGATGTTTATTTAAATTGGGAAGAAATGATACATTGGGCTACAATTCTAATTTTCTTTAGCTACTGAAATTGATGACATAGACCTTTATTTATTGAGCTGAAAAGCTGTTAACATTTTCCCCTTATTTTGTATCCATCTGAGGTGAATGGAATGGATGTTAATGAAAATGATTGTGATCATTTCATAGTATATTTAGTCAAGTCATTATGCCATACACCTTAGACTTACACAGTGTTATATGCCAGCCACATCTCAATACGGAAAAAGCTGTTAGCAGCATATTATTGAATGAAGATATCAGGTATTATCATATATATGTATTTCTATACAAGATAGGTGTAGAGCAGTGGTCGGCAAACTCATTAGTCAACAGACAGGCAAACCGCAGCTCGAGAGCCACAGTTTGACAACCACTGGTCTAGAGAAATGTTCAGCAAAATGTTACCAGCATCTTTCTCTGAATCATAAGATTTCTGATGCGTTTTTCTACATCATTTTAATTTTATACTTTTAAGGCATTTTTGGTGGGCCCAAACAGTAACAGTATGAAATGATATGTACAAAATAGATCAACAGAAGGAACCAAAGAGGGAGAAAGAGGAGAGAAGAGGGACTAAGAGAAAGGAGGTGTATTAAAATACACCCATGGCGTTTTAATTTGGGGCGGTGACTGAATAATGACAAGGAAGGTCAATGCCATTGAAAGAAAGCTTATTGCTTACAATTTTTGAGACAAGGGGTCACATGAGGTAAGGGCCAGGAAAGGTCATTGAGCAGAAGCCATGGTGAGGAAAGAGCGTGGGCAAGAGAAGCCAGTTTGGGCAGGATAGGGCAGGGCAGGGGGCAGTGGGTGACTGGATGACTGGAATGGTGATGGTGGCCTCTGGGATAAATGAATGAGCTCTGGCTGTTGGTACCCGGCCATGGGTTAATTTAGGGCATGGGAACTATTGGTTTGGTGTGTGGCTTAGGTAAATGAGATCGCTGGGGGTATGGACTCAGGGTTGGTTGGTTTGTATGTGAAAGACCTGTTAGGCAAATTGTTTATTATCTCTAGGAGTTAGCTAGGCCCGGGAAAAGCAGATCCTCTCAGACCAGCTAGGTACCCCAAGATGTAAAAATATTATACAGTTAATTAAAAGCATGATTAATACAGAAGGGGATGAATGGGGGGTGTGGTTAGTCACTGGGGCAAGGCTCTAGGACAGTGATTCTCAACCTGTGGGTCGAGAACAGCTAGCAGGGTCACCTCAGACCATCAGAAAACACAGACATTTACATTAAGATTCATAATGGTAGCAAATTACAGTTATGAAGTAGCAACAAAAATAATTTTATGGTTGGGGGTCACCACATCATAAAGAACTGTATTAAAGGGTTGCGGCATTAGGAAGGTTGAGAACCACTGGTCTAGGAGATGGAAGTGATGGATTCTGAGGAGTTGTTATGGTCTCTAGGTGGGCTGTGCTTCTTCCGAGGATGAAGAGAAGAAGGTGTAAGAAATCACACAAATGTCTGCTCTATAAAGAGAGAGGCAGAAGGAACTCACACTCAGATGGCCTCAATCTTAGCAAAAGAGGAGTAAACTTATCCTTAGAAAGTGACTGGGGTAGAGTTTGGGGAAGAATAAAAGAAGAATTGAGTTTTGAAAAGAATAAAAAAAAATGAGTTTAAATAACGTTTGTAAAAAAATGCAGCCTGTGATTTTCTAGGTGTCAGTAAAAGAAGAGCCATTAGGACCCACCTGGGGTGATGACCAGGCACAGAAAAAAGAACAAGTTTGACTCAGGCCTACCCTTGGATATTTGCTGAAAGTGGAATAGACTCTCAGACTTTTCCAGATTTATTCGCTTTTTAAAAAAACTTCAAATCCTTGAACAATATTTCAGCACCAGGAATTCGCCTCCTTGGAAATCCAGCCAAAATGATATAAGAACCTATGGCTGTTATATAGACCACTGTCCTCTACCCTAGTTGGCTCTTGAATCCAGTGAGAGGCATTCTGGAACCTTCCTTCTCTGTTTCATTGTTAGCTGGAAGACCCACACCTCTGTGCACTGAGCCCTCCCTACATATTCATTAGGACAAATCCCTCCCAATCCATGGCATGGCATGAGAAAAGGGTTAAAAAACAAATCTCATTGCACTACCACTTTCCCAAGATTTGATATCCTGAATATTTTCACAAATATGTCTGACTCCTTCTTCCTAGTGAAATTAAGAACAACCTTATGTCCTAACTGGTTAGAGCATCTGTCTGTGGACCAAAGGATCAGAGGTTTGATTCCAGTCAAGAGCACATGCCTGGGATGCAGGCTCGATCCCCAGTAGGGGGCGTGCTGGAGGCAGCTGATCAGTGATTCTCACCACTTATGTTTCTATCTCTCTCTCCTTCTTCCTTCCTTTTTGAAATCAATAAAAATATATATTTTTAAAAAAGAACAACCTCATGACCAGCCCCCACATGAGACTCATAGATAGGAAATACATTTGTGAATGAATGAATGAATGAATGAATGGTTTCATTATTTCAGAGAGCTTCACCATGGGCAACGCAATATGGACGATGGTCCAAGTTATCAGCGCTTTCTTGCTTCATGCTTGGCTTCGTGACTGAAGTCTCCAAACGCTTGAGTGAGGAGGGCAGAGGAAGGGGAGGGACGCGAACCAGCCCCCAGATGTCCACGGATCCCACATGCCAGGGGCGGCTGCGGGAGGTGATAAATGTGTCCTGCTGACCTCAGGCTGAGCAGCGCCCAGGAGAACACGGTCAGGCAAACAGCAGGCTGGCCTGGTCCTCTCTGTGGGCCCTGCCTTCTTCTCCTCTCACCGACATGCATTCTCTACTCTCCATGCGGAGGCTCTTTGCCGCGTGTCCCAGAGAGCCAGCCCGTGGCCTTGACTCCACTTTGTGAGTACGAGACTCTCTCCCCGGGGAGGCGGAAAGCTTGTTTATGAGTTTAAAAATAAGTCTTGATTGCACAACCCCTCCCCTCCTCCACCGCCATCTCACGAGTGAAAGGAAGGCGTCCATGGGGACAGTGAAGGCAGGGCGAGTTGTCTGCGGGACACGCTGACTCTTATCTGGAGGTGAGTCTGCCAAGAAAAGATGCAATAGCCCTCTGGGGACTGCCTTCGGTGTAACGGCTGCTTTTTACTAAGAAGTGAAGTCAAGAGAGAGAAGAATTGCCCATTAGTGGGGAGGGACTTAGACCCAAGCCAACATTCCCCCAGAGCGTCTCTGGTTGATGCTTTGAAATGAAAAAAGGGCAGAAAAGGGAAGTGGGTGTTGGATAAGATCTGCAGATATCCACAACAGAGATGCTGACCTTTGTCCACCCCATTCATGAATCGTCTTCTTATTCCATCACGTCTGGGTACCAGCTTGATTATAGGAAAAACATCTCTTGTTGGAATCACCCAGATAATTTCCTCTTTTATTTTTTCCCCTCCAACCCACACATTCTTTCTGGACAATCTCGTTTATTCTCATAGCCCGAACCTGTAACCTGTAGACCAGTGGTTCTCAACCTTCCTAAGGCAGCAATGCTTTAAGACAGCTCCTCATGGGGTGGTGACCCCAACCATAAAAGTATTTCCGTGGCTACTTCATCACTGTAATTTTGCTACTGTTATGAACTGTCATGTAAATATCTGATAGGCAGGATGCATTTTCATTGTTACAAATGGAACATCATTAAAGCATAGGGATTAATTACAAAAACAATATGTAATTATATACTGTGAAATATTTATTTCTAATGACAAATGAATGAAATTTTGTCCTGAATTGTGGTGTAGCATGGATAACAGTCTTCATAGGACAACAGTAAACTACATGGCTACACGTTGCTACACCGAGGAGCGGTGTGTTGGTTCCTAAGACTATGGGAAATAGGTGTTTTCCAATAGTCTTAGGCGACCCATGTGAAAGGGTCGTTCAACCTCCAAAGGGGTCGCGACCCACAGGTTGAAAACCGCTGCTATAGACGGAATTTCCTCTGAGAGCTCTAAGATAGCGCTTCTGAAGAGTCACATCTCTGATGACTTCAGAGACACCTTCAGCAAAATGATTCCAAAACCAAAGCTCTTCTGTTCTCCCAGCGCCAGTGTCTGCCTCTTCCTGGTATCTTAGTCAGCGGTCACCATGCCCGGTTTTATAAAACTCAAAATATATCAGAGTCACTACTGGAGTTATTGTCCTATTGACTGTATGAGGCTTCTTTAAAAAAAGAGGACACATCCCAGCTTGGAATGCTCAGCTCACAAAAGTCACACAACTATGTGGATTCTTTATCTTATTCGTATTCTCGGAGGCATTCGGAGCCGTTGGCCATTGCCTCCTTCTTGGATCGCCTTCTTTCATTCCTGTAACCTCCTATTTCTTTATTCATTTGCTTTGCAAGTGTCTCGCTTTGGCTCACGGTCCGCCTTCCCTTTAGTGATGTTTTTCCGTAATAAATATGTTATCTAATCTCCCTCATCATTTTCTATTAGAGTTCCTAAGAAACATCTGAGGGTTTCTTATTCAGTAGATCTGGGATTTATGTTTTTTAATAAATATCTTTTTCTGCTCTCCATTCTAAGGGTTCTGTATAAGAGCATTTTTTATATAATTTATAAGGTATATAAATGCAAGGCAGTACTATCTTTTTTTTTATAAAAAATATTCATTTTTTACAGAGAGGAAGGGAGAGGGATAGAGAGTTAGAAACATCGATGAGTGAGAAGCATGAATCAGCTGCCTCCTGCACAATACCCACTGAGGATGTGCCCGCAACCAAGGTACATGTCCTTGACAGGAATCGAACCCGGGATCCCTCAGTCTGCAGGCCGATGCTCTATTCACTGAGCCAAACCGGTTAGGGCAAGGCAATGCTATCTTTACCAATAGTATGTATTCTAGAATATCTGGAACCTCTATTTCTCCTACCAGCCCCAAGGAGCAGACACTAGCTGTTTGTTCACCTACTTCCTCTACTTCCAATACATTCAACTCCCTTGTAGTTTCTTAGGGGCCTGTGTTGGAGTCCTAGCCTGTGAGTGGAAGTGATGGGCCCAGGAGAGCCATCCATTTGTACTTCTCCCAGCTCCTTTCCTCCGTCAGTTGGCTGAGTCAACACCCATGGACAACTTGGAAAGCATGTATTAAAAATGGCAGAGACTCTGTCAGCCTGAATCCTGAATAAATAGCATGGAGGATGGCTTCCCTGCTGACCCGTTCACTCCTTCCACTGCAGTTACATAACCGAGAAACAAACTCCTGTTCCAAGTCACATAAATCCGGGGGCTATTTGTTACAGCAGATGACATTTTACTAACTAATAGTAGGGAAAAGGGAACAGGGCCTTAGCCAATTCCACCGTGTATCTCAAGGACATCTGGCTACTCCTGGATCCTCCATGCCTTGTGGCTTCCTAGTCACTGTGAAACCTCTTAGCATAAGGGATGTTAATTTTTCTTGTGCCGTGGGTACATTTGGACGCCTATGGGTACCTTTCAGAAGAAAATATTTTTAAACTCTTAAAATAAATCGCACGCAGAAGAAACCGATTACACATTTTATTGAAAGTTACCATAATATTAAAAAACATAACATTTCTGATAGTTATGAACATGCGAAAGAGCAAAACAACGTATTAAAAATGTAAGTAAGCTTGAAGTCATTTTTCCTTTTTATAGACATATCAATGTTAAGCCTGGCTGGTGTTGTCTGCCTTTGAATAAAAATATCCAACTATCGGGTAGCCTTTGTGAAGACCTCACGCAGATCAGGTTGGACATTTAGTCAATGCTGGTCTTTTTGTTTTGATAGTTGGAAATGTGGAAATACCGATTCATAAAGATATACTGAGGAATTTGGAAGGAAAGCTTCCATAGATAGTATTACAAGGGAAGGATAGTCTTCTCTCCAGAAATACCAAAATCCTCCGGGGATTTTTTTGTGAGTTAGATACTCATGCATGAAGGTTTTAGTGCTGTGATCAATGAGCTCATGGTTGGCTAGATCAACGTCGTTGATAAAGTTTTTATATCAGAAACTGTTCAGTAACACATAATGAAAATGACTCATCCCCTTCCACGTATCGATCCATAAACAGTGGTGGATGGAGAATGCTTTGCAGATGGCGAGGTCTCCGGGGCCGGGTTTCTGAATGATACCTGGCCCCGAAAGCCATCTGGCAGCATTGCACCGAAAGACAGTGATTATGTGTGATCTACTATTAGATCGAATCAGAGCCAGGACTTAAGAGAATTTTGAAATATCTGCAACAACGGCGAGGCAAGAGGCAAGATCTGATTTCCACTGGTGAGAATTTACAAGTACAACTCTTATTCCTGTGGCTTACTGCCTGTATTTATAATTAAAATAAGTGCTAACTTTCAGTGAAAGTTATTGAAAATAAAGGTTTTTATCCCCTTCAACCAAGTTCAAGAACCCATTGAATTTGGCCCATGGGCCCCTTGGGAAAAAGTGGAGACCCCAGGTAGAAACGCTTGTTTCAGCCCTTTAAGATGCAATTCCTCAGGGATAGCAAGCTTCCTTCTTGCCAAAGGCACAGGCTGTGCATGGGTATGCCTTTATGTGGCCAAGCTTATGTTCTGAAGTGAGAAATTCACTTCTCCCCTTTTCAGACTCCAATGTCCTCTTTCACTTTTGCTTTTCCATGCCCTTTATCCTGTGGCAGGGAACCCCCACTCATGGGATAAATAGGTCAGGTCACACACACACCCTAGTCTTGCCAGACCTAGAGCAAGTGGGAGTCTTTCCCTTTTCTCATAGTCTGTTCAGTGGTGACACTGGGGAACCTTCTTTAACTTTCTTTATCCAATTTCTTCCCCTAAGGCAGTCTTATTTTCTCATAATTTTATATGAGTATCATAAAAATATAGGGAGGTAGAATTAACCTTTATAGACACAAAAATACATATAAGCCATGTACCCATCCTATTTACCCTTCCTTGGTCAGGAGATTATGCTAAGCATTAAGTTTAGTACACACACACACAGACACACAGACACACACACACACACAGCACTGCAGCATTATCAACAGATCAGATTGCTCATGGCAGATATCCATTACAGCAACAATTTCCAACCGTTTTCATCTCACGCGCACATAAAATAACTCCTACAATTCTGCGGCGCACCAAGAAACATATGATTTTGCCAATCTGACAAAAATTAGGTATCATTTTAATTCATTCAAACCAGATGGCCATTGTTGTGTTCTCTGTGGTTATATCTTTTTTGACATCCTAAGGAAGAAGAGGTCAATGCCCCTGACTAGCTAGGCAGGTACTGCATGTTTTAAAATTTCTTGCTGCACATTGGTTGAAAATTGCTGCACCAGATTATGAGCTTCAAGAGGAATGGAAGTGAGTCCTGGACACCTGTGCATCTCTGGTCCTGGCATAAGGAGTGGCACAGAGCATGGACTCAATAAATGTTCATTGTCGTGAGCCAAGACCTGAGACTGTAGGGAAGATTTTAAAATATCTTAGGGCACAGTTTGTTTTCATCAGAAGTAGGCTTGGTTGAATGGAATATAGCCTTTCAGTAACCCTGTAACCCTGAGAAAGTCACTTAAACATTCTCCAGCTCACTTACCTCATTGGTAAAACAAGAATATTAATACAGTGGTACCTCGAGATATGAGTTTAATTCATTCCATAACCTTGAGGCAGGGGAAACTATGAGACGCTCGAGTCCTGGTAAACTGGTGGGTCGTGTGCAGCCGGCCGATCCACGCGATTACTCCTATCTCAAATGTTGCTTGTATTTCAAAGCAAAAATTACTTGCTCGATGGCTCGTATCTCAAAAATCTCATATGTTAGGGCACTCGTATCTCGAGGTACCACTGTATTGACTCCTTCAAATTATGAGAGTTACATGAGTTGTATGAAAAGTGTTTGTGGAAGAATCCTTGGCCTATAGTAGACAGACTACACATTTCAGCTTTATAATTCTGACTAGAACTAGTAGTATTCTCAGTGGTAATTTCATCACTATAAGAAACATGAAGGAATACTGAAGTGCTCAGAATTTAATGTTTTGCTAGACATGCTAGATCTTATTGCTTATTAAGCTCCCGTGTCTGTTTTTCAATTTGCATTGTCCTCTATCTTGATTGCCAACCAGGAAGCCATCACCCTAAAGGTGACTTCCAGATTGCACGTTGTAACTTACTATGAACTTGAACTCAAGATCATAGAAGACTATTTGGATGGTGTACAAAATAGTATTAAATAGATAGGTCTATGTAGGTCATCAATGCATCTATTTTCCTGATTGATTTTTATGAGAAGTACACCTGAATACAGTGGTATCTTGAGATACGAGTTTAATTCATTCTGTAACCTTGAGGCATGGGAAACTATGAGACGCTTGAGTTGTGGTAAACTGGTGGGTCGTGTGCAGCCAGCCTATCCACACAATGACTCCTATCTCAACTGTTGCTCGTATTTCAAAGCAAAAATCGCTCGCTCGATGGCTCGTATCTCAAAAATCTCGTATGTTAGGGCACTCCTATCTCCAGGTACCACTGTATCAGGAAAGATTTGTTTCCTGGATAAAGGGATGTGCCCGCCCAATCAGTAAGGTATGGCGTCACCTTTGCATCACCTTCCCCTTATTCCCTTTCCCATAATGCCCTCTCCCATCCACAACCCATAAGGCAACACATTCTCTCAAAGAACCGCAAGATCATGGTCGGAGAGCAGTAAACTGGGGGAATTTCAGGGTCAGTGGCCACGTCAATACGCTGATTTATGCTGGTGACCAGTTCCGGGTCTCAGGCGTGTTTAGAGATGAATGGGATTGCCACAGAGGCCTTTCCTCTCATACTTTAGATTCCAGCGAATAAAACAAGGACGATATTCCTTCGTGTCGACACATGGGCGTGTCGGGTGGGCTTGCTGGGCGTGTTGGTGGCGGTAGTGAGCGCTCAGCTCCTGTTTCAGAGGAGGAAGTAGCAAGCTCCGGGTGTTTAGCTCTGGACATGGTTGTGTCATTCCTGATATATTTCCTGCTGTCTGACCAGTTGGTCGTGTCAAGTTTATAAATCTAATCCTCGGGCGGAGACAAGCGAGATGGGAGATTTTGTGCTTAGGAAGAGCAGGCCTATGGGGCTTTTAAACAGAGCGGTATTGAGTTGTCTGTGTCACAGCTTTATGGTTCTGGATAGTCTGCTCTGGTTGGAAAAATCGTCAAGATTTATGGTCACATCCGGCTACAGGACGGAGTATCTTTAAGATGCTCGCATGACACCTGTCAGCTGAAGGAGAGTTATCATGGTTTCTACCGCTTTGGCTGGCCCCGTTTCCCTTCTGGCTTCTTGAACAGGTCTGTGTCATGGGAAGGAGACTCTTCCAAGCATAAGGCTTGGCCTGATGGCACATCAACGCTATGGCCAAACAAGCGACAGATCTCATGGCGACAGAAGCATTTGCTTTGAGGGGAGTATGATGCACTGGGCAGTTCAAGGGTATAGGAGTAAAAAAAAAAAAATACAGATTTTAGGATTCAGCTCCATCACTGAGCTCACCAAGAGATTCACCTTGAGAAAGTGCCAGAACCTTTCTGGGCATCGTGTGGGCACCACGGGCGAGTGCAACTCAGCTCTCCCTTCAGGAGAAAACTTCCTGTGAGCGCTTGTCAAGTAGTTGACATCTTCAGCTGTATCACAGGAAGGATCCATCACTGTTCCTGGGATGCTCAGGTAGTAACTGAGCACAGCAGGGGTAACAGAGCAGAGCCTTGCCTGGCTGGCGTAGCTCAGTGGTTAAGCATCGATCTTTGAACCGAGAGGTCATGGTTCAATTCCCGGCCGGGCACATGTCTGGGTTGCGGGCTCAATCCCCAGTGTAGGGCGTGCAGGAGGCAGCCCATCAATGATTCTCTCTCATCGTTGATGTTTTTCTCTCTCTCCCTCTCCCTTCCTCTCTGAGATAAATAAAGATATTTTACAGCAGAGCCTTCATGCCCAACACAGGGCTCCTAGGTTAGGCGACAGGCACAGTGGGACTCCCTGTTGCCTGGCCAGGTGCTCAGAGCCACACGGGAGCCTGAGTCTTTTCTTGTTTCAGCCTCCTTCATCCTCTGTCCTTCTGCTCACATGTCAGACCCACATCCCACCCTGCAGAAGCCCTTGCTCCTTCTCCCCTTTTTCTTCACAGAAGGTCCTCCCCCCCATACATCTTTTGCACATCTATTTCCATGTAGGAACCTGCTTCTCAGAGGTCCTGGACTAATGGTGTCAGCGTGTAGACACGTGTTGTAGTTTTCCTACACTGTACATGTCCCCCTTTCTTTTAGGAGTGCAATCCCCACATAAAACCAAGCCCCTTATTGGGGAACAACTCTTCTCCAGCTCCAAATGCGGGGCGATGGTAGACTGTCAAGCATCGCCCCACACCTGTCACCTTGTTCTGGGGCGACTGACATGGGTACAGGAGCCAGGTCAGATGGATGTGCTCAGAGCGGTTCATGCGAACACATGACCAAAACAGTCCAATCAGAGCCCTCCCCTGGGATGTGGTTCATTGACACAGAATGTCTCTCCCTCCTAGTAGAGATGAGCATGGACTGAGCTTCTGATAATCACACACCTCACTACAGAGAGGCGACTCAGACAAGGAAACCTATGGTCGGGGAAGTACAGGACTCTGTATCGGGGTGCAGAGTCCCCATCTGGAGGCTCTCAGGGCTGCCCTCCTTCCTGGCGCTTTTTATTGGGGTCTGAAATCATTGCCAGAATCCTTCCATTCTGTCCCCATCTTTTCAATATTTTTAACTTAGGTTGGCTGGATCACGTCCTGCCACTTACACACGAAATCGTTTTCAATAATCAAATCCATTTTTAACAAAGTGATGCTATAAACCTGTCCTATAAACTGGGGTTGACCCTGCCTTGGAAGTGGAATGAAATGCGCAGGGTTGGAAATAGCAGCAAAGTGCCTGACATGGAACAGGCAATCCATCAAGATTTCTTGAATGAAACTGTAGAAACATGAGAAAAACGAGAGAAGCCAGGTCCGGGAATGAGGGTGTATTTCTCAAAAAAGGCATAACTGCGCCTCGCACATTGTAAGCACTCAGTAACTATTGTGTCGAACTAAATTATGAATATAAAAATACCTGGCTTTCCTACAAGTCTGTTTCACCAGGTAATTGGTGCTTCCTAACGACAAGTCAGCATTAGGCATCCCTGGGAAAGACATTCCTTCTGAGACTGTTTTCCATTTCCTGCATCCACGTTGGAATTCACCGATTGGAGGGGAGCTCCAGAGAGGATGGCCCGGGAGGAAAGGGGCTTGGAGCTGTTCAGAGGTGGGCAGCAAGAGGCCAACAGGAGTAGTCACGTGAGAGTAAATAGCGGGCACCCTGGAGCTGTCAGTGACCTTTCTACTATTTCAATGAAAGAAGCCTCCATCCAGGGCCCATGTATTCCAGGAAGACCGATAATTTGGCTCCCCATCAAACCAATACAGTGGTACCTCGAGATACAAGTGCCCTAACACACGAGATTTTTGAGATACGAGCCTTCTAGCGAGAGATTTTTGCTTTGAAATACGAGCAACATTTGAGATAGGAGTCATCGTGCAGATCGGCAGGCTGCACACAACCCACCAGTTTCCCAAGACCCACCAGTTTCCCACGCCTCAAGATTACGGAACGAATGAAACTCGTATCTCGAGGTACCATTGTATTTTAACAATCTTTACTCAACATTTATTTATTGGGGGTGAGTTGGTGTCAACAGGATTTTAGTTGCTATGGATCACTTCCAGGCCAGGCCAATGGCTGGTTTGATAAACTGAACTTATTTACACATGATCAGTGTGTTAGGGGTCCCGTGGGTGGGGTAAACTGGCACCCCATTGATAACTTCCTTAGCATTAACCTATTTTCTAAGTAGGAAATATGATACTAAGGGGTGGGTTGATCTGGCTCTGCTTATATCAAACAGTAATAATTGCAAGGAGGCCTAGCGGAAATTCTTCTCAGGCTGACTGCCAGAAGACAGCCTGGTACCGAGGAAGGAGTGGTCTGGGGAGCGCGTGGTCAGGAGGATGCGTCCCTTTGTATATCTGGTAGATATTTCTGCCTCTGTCACGTATCATTCAGCTTCTTACCCAGTTTGCATGAAAACTATCTTTATTTCTAATCGAGGAGTAAACAGATACCGCATAAAACAGTCCTGAACCCACAAGTACTCTAAGTATAGGTTTGTTTGTTTTTTATGTTTATAGAGACAAGCCGTTAAAATATTTGGGTGGTCATCTTACTGTAGTAAATAATAATCTTAGAAGAAGGAGAGCAGGGGAGGCGTGAGAGTGTGGTGAGAAGTCGGGCATGCGTGACCTGGCAGATCACGCGGTGACACGGGTCCCAGAGATTTCATCATGAGCGCCAGGTAGGGTGGGGATACAGCTTCTCAGAGGCAGCAGAAGTTTCTGGAGGTGAGAAGTCAGTGTACAGCAGCCACCCCTGAACTGAGCACACTGAGACTTCCAGGTCCCCAACTCAGAACCCACAGGCACATGGACCCCAAAAGTATACTTTTGTGACAGTTTTCAGTGCGTAGAGACTGGGCCATTTGCTGGAGGAGTGACAATGTTTTGTCAGAGTTATCAGAACACAGTCAAACCGGAGGGACCTTTTGGGAACCCTGTGTTACAGAGTCAACTCTCGACAGCCACCTCTGTTTCTGTAGCTTTTGACTTGTCTGGAGTCGCGAGGCTCAGGTCTGAGATCCTGCCTCTCCTGCCCTGACACCTGTTTCTCACTCCCACCTTCATTTTGGTGACAATGTTTCTGCTCCACCGAGGAGACGGTCATACCCTCACAACCACGTTGTCTTACCTTCTAGGACCTGGCCATCTACCTCACTCAAGACACTCAGATAACCTCAAACCTTTTGTCTCTCTTCTTTCCAAAGAAAAACAACGCCTCCTTGTTTCCTTATCAGTGCCATCGGCAGTCAGTAACTGAGCTTCCGTTAACAGCATTTGGGACACAGAAATGCTATCAACGGGGCCGGCTGGCCCTTCTCCAAAGGAGCTCACGTTCTAGTGGGATTAGACACAAGTACACACACCATGGACGGTGGAGAGAATGCAGGAAGAGAAGGGTTAGAGTGCTCCTCAACCTTTTTTTAATGCTGTGACCTTTTAATACAGTTCCTCATGTTGTGGTGACCCCCAATCTTAAAATTATTTTCGTTGCTACTTCATCACTGTAATTTTGCCTACTGTTAAGGAATCATCATGTAAATATCTGTTTTCCGATGGTCTTAGGCGACCTTGCTAGCAGTTTTCAACCTGTGGGTCACGACCCACAGGTTGAGAACCGCTGCTGTAGAGCCTAAGACCATCAGAAAACACAGGTATTTACATTATGATTAGAGGTACACAAACCATGGAAGGTAGAGAGAATGCATGAAGAGAAGGGTTAGAGTGGTCCTCAACCTTTTTTTAATACCGTGACCTTTTAATACAGTTCCTCATGTTGTGGTGACCCCCAATCTTAAAATTATTTTCGTTGCTACTTCATAACTGTAATTTTGCTATTGTTAATGAATCATAATGTAAATATCTGTTTTCCGATGGTCTTAGGTGACCTTGCTGGCAGTTTTCAACCTGTGGGTTGCGACCCACAAGTTGAGAACTGCTGCTGTAGAGCCTAAGACAATCAGAAAACACAGATATTTACATTATGATTAGAGGTACACAAAGCATGGAAGGTAGAGAGAATGCAGGAAGAGAAGGGTTAGAGTGGTCCTCAACCTTTTTTAATGCTGTGACCTTTTAATACAGCTCCTCATGTTGTGGTGACCCCCAATCTTAAAATTATCTTCGTTGCTACTTCATAACTGTAATTTTGCTCCTGTTAATGAATCATCATGTAAATATCTGTTTTCCAATGGTCTTAGGCGACCTTGCTAGCAGTTTTCAACCTGTGGGTCTCGACCCACAAGTTGAGAACCGCTGCTGTAGAGCCTAAGACCATCAGAAAATACAGATATTTACATTATGATCAGATCATCATAATGTAGAGCCTAAGACCATCAGAAAACACAGATATTTACATTATGATTAGATCATCATAATGGAGAGCCTAAGACCATCAGAAAACACAGATATTTACATTATGATTAGAGGTACACAAACCATGGAAGGTGGAGGGAATGCAGGAAGAGAAGGGTTAGAGAATCCTGACCAGGAGACGAAGGAAAACTCATGAAGAGGTGGCATGGATTTTGACAATGACTGACCAGTGAGGTTTCATACAGAGGAGAGGAGGGACCTCAATGGATGCTGAGGGGACCAGCATGAGCGGAAGCAGAGGAGGTGTGACTAAGAAGCCATGGATCTAAAACTGGCAGCTGTAGCTATGGAATTAACATTGCACTCGCACGCTTCCCCTTTATTATGTCATGCTTTCTGATGCTTCCTGGAGATTATATGTCTCCCTATAACTGTCTCCTCCTGTGCTCTTTAGAGTAGAAACCTGGCACCCGCTTTTGCTCTCTGGAGTGGAGAGAGGCCCTAGTCTAGCAGGTGCTCAGGAAGGTCTGGCGAACGAGTGGGTGTTCAGTGTGCAGAAGGGCAGGCAGCGGTGGCTTCATCCAGCAAGCATGTGACGGCCGCAGGCAGTGTTTTCCTAGGATGTGGTCCCGGCCTCAGAAGGGATGGGCCATTCTGTGGTACAGAACTTGGGGGAACAGCCTCGCAGCTGCCCTGGGTCTCCCGGCCAACGGGCTTTGATGGAGTGAGCCTTTCAGCTCACTTTTAGGCTGCGGACATGGAACCAGGGTGTGGTTGGCGGGATCACATTTTCTCATGGATGGCGGCCAGTTGGGACGATTCTTGACTCAAAGCAAGTCCAGACCGTGGCTTATGCGTGTACCGTGAATGAAGCCTGGGTTCATTTGCTTTTTTCTTTTTTTTTCTAGTAGGTTCTTCTGTTAATTGTTATTTTTTTTTAATGACAGTGACCTTCCGTGTTAGGTTAGTTTCAGGTAGACAGCATGATGGTTAGACATTCCTGTGACTTACAAAGTAATGCCTTGGGTAAGTGTAGAGACCACCTGGCACCGTCTCCTATGGCTTTTTGAAATCGCTTTCAGAACTACCAGGCTGTGTGAGCTTTGAGTGTGGAAAGAAGCTGTCTCGTTTCCTTTCTCTGGAAAAGTTTGCACTTCTCTGAATAAATAATCAAGGGTTTTGTTTGGTTTTGTTTTCTTTTTGCAGACAGTTCTGTCCTCTGATTGAAAATGTTCCCTGACTCAGCCAGAGAAAAATCTTTACAACTTGACATCATGTATTTCAGCCGGTTGATGTGATTACTCATATGTAATAAGTAAGAAATACGTGTTGACTAAGTGATTGCTTAACTGACGGACAATAAAGTTGTTGCTTTGCTTGATTTTCATAACCCCGATGCCTCTCCCGATAGCAGCGTCATTTCAGGGTTCTCTGAGGTCCCGCTGTCGGTCATCCGTGTCCCCTCCGTGGCCAAGGAGTTGGGGATGCTGTGTTCTTTGTTGTCCATGCTGATTGGAGTGGCATTTGCTTTGTTCCTTCCAGAAAGTTAGATTTCAGTCTGCCGGTGTTCTCGGTTTTTGGCAAATCCCGTTTGATATTTCTCAATTACAAACGAATGACTCATATCGCAGCACCTCCTGGTTTAAAATTAGCCCAGCAGTTAGACTTAGTTAAATCACAGAGGGCTAGCAAAGCAAAGCCAGTCCTACAAAAATACTATTTTGTACAACATGCCAGTCGGTTCTGTAGCCGGTCCTTCGGCCGGTGACAATCTCTTGTCTGTGCTGCCACTGGCAAACCTGAAAGATCTAGAACAAAAGTGTTGAATCCATCTGGGATTGGGTGGTTCATCCTGAGTTGGGGGATGGATTAGGCTCTGTGAGAATCTGTGGAAAGGTCACTGTACTTGTCAAAGCAGTCTGGAATTCTGCAGCAGTAACAAATCAATCCCAGACTAATTTGTGACAACGAAGGTATGTTTCTCTGCTCAACTGGCATGTCCAACACGGGTCCGAGGGGGACCCAGCCCCCCTTCCCGGGTCTTTGAGGAAGCAAAGAAGAAGAGAAGCAAAGAAGAAGAGAAGCTACATCATTTCACCTGGGCTTTGCCCTGTTCCAGCGAAGGAATGACCATGGCTACTTCCGCTCACATGTCCTTGGTCGGAAGCAGTCATACGGTGCTCCCCAGTTGAAAGGAGAATCAATGCGATTCCCTAGGCACTGGGAGGGAGAAAAGGACCGAGTATCAGTCACCACTAGCCATGTTGACAGCATCCACCCTCTGGCCATCAAATGCTTGCTTCGCTACAGTTCCCACACAGAGAGCGCTTATCCGCCTTCCCACAGTAGAAACCCCAAAGTCGCATTGGTTCATTGCAAGTATGTCAACACCCGGGGGGCGTCAGGGGCATCAATGGCAGTTTCTATATTAGGCTGGGCACTTTTTTTCCCCTCTTGATTCAAAGACTCATGTATCAAAACAGCAATATTAGAAGCAGAATATCCTAATAAATATCGCCGCATTGAAAGGGGAATGAATGAGCTGACAATCCTGAAATCCAAGGAGGGTATTATTCTGAGGCCAAGGAAAGACCACATTCGTTAACCAGACCCTGCTTTTGCCCTCTGCACAGGGAGCCTCCTACTTTTTTTTTTTTTCTTTGTCCTCCGAGAGGGTCTTTCTTTTCCACATTTATCTTTCTTGGCCATTTCCGATATGGGCGTTGGATGACAGAGCCTCTTGGTGAGCTGAGAAGCTTTCTCAGAGTTCTTCCATTATATCTGAATTTCAACGGGCCAATTTTTTCTTGAGCTCACCTCTTTCTCACAATCTTCTGCCAAATTCTGCCACTATGAGCACACTAACTAAAACCCTTCTTTTGGCCCAGATCAGCTAAATACCCTCTACATAAAGCCTATATATCCTATCTAATAAAGACAGGATATGCAAATTGACTATTACTCCATGATAAAGATGGCGGTACCTACAGCCAATAAGGAGGGGATATGTAAATTGATGTGACAAAGATGGCAGCAGCTGGGGCTGGGCAGTGTGCGTGTGCAGGTGCAGAGCATCCAGGGTGGAGCAGGATGCCTATTATGAGGGTGGTCAGGGGGTAAGGGAGCTACAGAAGGGTGGCAGGGCCAGAGCTAAGGTGGAAGGCAGCAGCCAGAGCTAAGGCCCAGGTTCCGAATGCCAGGATGCCAGAGGGAAGCTGGTGCCCTCAGCCAGGGGCAGGAAGGCCTATTCTTGCACAAATCTTTGTGCACTGGGCCTCTAGTTTAAATATAACACATATAACATCATTGTGACTTACCATGCCCCAATGTACATATCATTAAACAAAACCCTTGCCATTCACATACAATGTATGTTGTGTATGCAGAGAAGGGAGGGGAGTAGAATAAGTTGTGATGTTTTTAAGACACATTCCCAATAATTTTCAAGAAAGATGTGACTGCTGTAGTCAATACATTATATAAATAGAAATATTACAATAGAACACAATCAGTAAATCTGCCGTGTC